>NDGM011166902.1:0-15384 GCA_002564305.1 Octomys mimax | reverse complement strand
TTTGGCCCCATAATCTCCTTGATCAGAAAATTTGGGACACAATTGAGTTACATGATGTTACAGCACAAGTTCTCATATGTCCTGAGTCCTAATTGACCTTGGAAGGCTAGGGTCAAAATGTTGGCTTTTCTTGTGGCCCTCCTTTTTCTCTAATCTTGGTCTGCAAACTTAGGTTGTTAACCCTGCAGAAAAGAAGCTTATTGTTATTACCATACAACCTAGGCTGTTGAGCTTAACCTTACTATCTGTCTGAATATCAAACATCTTAGGCATAACATGAAACAGGTACTTTTCATCAAGTATTGATATGTTAACGTTTAAGTCCCTACAGAACATGACCAAAAAATATTATAATATATTTTAAAAATAGGAATAGTTATATATGTTTACACATAAGTCCAGAAATCTAACCATAAGCAGCATTGCAGCAGGACAGTTCAACAACACTCCTTTTCCTGTTTCCTGCCTTCATTCACCACCCGCTTCCTTTTTAAGCTATCATCTACCCGAGAGAGAGAGCACAGCGGCAACTGGCATGTCATGACAAGCAGCATGTGAGTGAACTTTAATAGAAATTCCTTATTATTTAGTTTCTCCCCATTTAGATGTGGCAACTACATACCTGGAAGACAACAGGTGGCTTTTTTCTTTATTTAATAAAAGTGACCCATAGTTTAAATTTGTATTCAGTTTGGTTCTTAGTCAAAAAAATAGCTCAGTTTAAGATGTGGTTTTAGCTACCAGCATTCAGATATGCTACATTGGATGGCAAACTGATTGTAGCCAACAAATATGACAGAAATGATAACAGGGATTAGCAAAGAGCTTGAGAGAAGCAACATAAATCCTAAAAGATGGCATTTTAGCCAGGCTGATAAACTGACACCTCACCTTAACACACAAGTGCTGCCTTTCTCTAGCCAAAGGTAATCCTTGCCTGTGAGCATGGTGTTAATTTAGCAAACAAGGGAGGGAAAAATTAAGAAAGAGCTGTACTGAGTGGCCCTTGCAAGCCTTATGAGAAGAAAGAAACACTCAGACCTGTAGAAATGATGGAAAAGAAAGAGGGAGGGAGATTTAAAACGGCTTCACATAGAAGGGCGGACACGGGACGTCACCCTGGCTGGAAAGGGCTCCCAAGCTTACCTGGGGTCTCAGATAGCCCCTGTTCCTTTTGCTGTTTATTTAAGTCAAACACAAGATTCCCACAACAGATTTTGTTTGCTTGTGCCATTCCCAGGAAATCTTGTCCCCTCTCTCCTCTGTTTCTTCTTCCTTAAGAAATCCGTTCTCCATCTGCTTCATCTCCCCCATACTTGTACCCAGAAAAACACAGGCAAAAAATAGTAAAGGCTGCTATATGGACCATTGCTTGAACAATGCACAACCAAGGAGGAAGAAGAAGGCTCCAAGGAGCATGCAAAGGCTTCACAGTCCAGGTGCTGTGTTGTGTGGCTACGTTTGTGCGCCTCCGAGAGGCTCACATTCTCCCTGGTTTGGCTGGAAGTCACTTCTTTCTAAGTTTGTCAGCTACCTTCTCTTGACCTACTTTAATTTTGCAATACTTTGTATGATGTGTGTACTTGTGGCATCTATGCTAATATCCTAGTGGCTGGTCATTTGCTCCTAGAGGTGAATGAGAGGGAGCAGAGAATGCATGGGCTCATCTGACGAGGAGTCGAGCGTTGCTCCTCAGGGATGGGGCCGTGTCTCTGTCAGAGATAAGAAACACAGGCAAACCCAAATGAAATGGTGATGTCTTCTTATGAACAAAAAAGAGACAGAAATAGATGCTTTCAAGGACTTTGTGTCTTAAGGAAGAGAGAGAACAGTTAGCAGAGTCTTCATCCAACTCCAGAATGTAACTTCTCAAGAAATGCTGCTATTTGGAGTTTGCTGCATGTTTATGGACATGGACACATCTTGCATAAGGAGACAGCGCATAGGAAGATGCCTGGACACGACCACAGAGTGCAAGGAAGGCACTCACTGTGACCAGGAAGCCAGAATGACGGGCAAGTGACCTGTGCAGCACAGAGGGTCCAGCTAATCAGGATCTGGGCCTCCAGATGGAGATGTGCAAGGGAGCTAGCATTGCTAGTAAGTGAATTATCCCTAGCAGTTGATAAAATAAAAGTGTCAAAATAAACATGACTTGAATTTTGTATTTAATGACATAGACCCTAGATGGTGAGCTTTACTTGCCCCAAAACAAAAATATTTTAAGCCACAGGCTGCTGTTTTGTGAAACCTTCGCCTTCTATTTCATTCTAAGATTGTTCTTCAAGCTTATTTCATCTGCCTAGAAAAGTGAACTATGATGAGGAGGGTCTTCATCTCTATTTTCTCCAAGGATCTCCCTACATTTTATTTTCTCTTCCTCTCCACAGAACAATCCGATCTTTCTGCCTACCTGTGTGCCACTGTAATATGAGACTTGGGAGGAGCTGAAGAGCCCTAAGCTCTGCTCTCAGTCTGCACCAAGCAGGTTCTGCTCCAGCTACATGCTGCCTGCTACGGCTTAAGGGAGAGACTCCTGGGTCACAGACGCAGGTCTTTGCCATTCACGCTACAGCAGGCCACCACAGAAGCATTACAGAATTGCTCCTCCAGTCCCAAGTCCCACAGATGTGATGTGGGTGGGCTCAGGGGACACGTGCGCCTTCGAGAAGTGGCATCCAAGGGTTCCTGGATGGCAGAAGCTATTCCTTATGCATCGTTGTATCATAAACTATAGATCTCAAAAAGCTCTCTCACACAATACATCTTATGAACATAATGGAATCAAGTAATTAGTGATAACCTTACTGAGCAGGATACAAAGGTTCAATTCTCTAGACTAGTGGTTTCAAACTGATAAATCAATCAATCAATCAATAAATAAATAAATAAATAAATAGGGCTGGCCAGATAGCTCAGCAGATCTGCTGAGGCAGACACAAGGGTTCGATCCCCAGCCTGCTGTGCCACCCCCACATCCTGGGTGTGCTGAGAAGGTAAATGAGACTAGGTCTGGTGGTATGTGCCTGTAATCCCAGCACTTGGCCTGTGCTGGCCCTGCCCACAGGGTGTGCTGAGATGGAGAATGAGACTGGGTGTGGTAGCATGCCTGTAATCCCAGTCCTTGGGAGGCTGGAAACAGGAGAATCACTCAGAGTCCGATCTATGTAGTCAGACACTGTAGACCCTGTACTAAATACATTTTAAAAATCTCATAACTTATATTTACTGAGTACTTATTCATGGGGAGAGGAAACATGTCATACAGCTTTCTCAAACCAGCTATGCTTGGTCTGCTGCTTCTGAAAATATATGGAACGCAGAAGATAACAAACCTAGTGGGATTTAATGGCAGACTTGGGAACATTAAAGGAAAGGATGAAGTGTCTATATTGCATGCTATGTGCAGAGAAAAGCAAAATGTGTAGTGATGCGTAAACATTATTCAATGAGGAGTCCCAGATCCTTCCCTGAAGAAGCTTCCATTCTAGAAGGACTCTGTGTGTGTGTGTGTGTGTGTGTGTGTGTGTGTAAAGCAAAGTGCACATTTATGCTTTATTTACCTGTATCTTTGAAAACCTGGAGTCACTGAAGTGTCCTTTTTAGAAGCACCCTCTGGGTAAGACTTTCAGACAAAGGTTTATGATGAGCAGTTGTCCACATTTCATCTACACAGAACACACAAGGAACAGTCTGGCACAAGACACTGTGGTAAGCCCCACCCCCACCCTATCAACCAGGGTCCACATGGCTCCTGGAGGAGAAGGCTCAGGCACTGCATGGAGAGATTCTTCAGCAGATCAGAGTTAAGAGGTTCTGCAGGGCTTTGCCGCACAGCACATGCCTGACACTGTATTTCCCCCTCCACTCACTGAGCTCAGGAAAAGCTCCTCAGCATGGATGTGGATGGAAATGAGTCTTTGAAATCAAAAAAATATGCCCCCCTGCCGAAAAAAAAGTGTGGCCTTTTGTTATAAACTGAGGGGCCCAGCCAAAGGACTCCATCTCACTAACTTTCATTGTCCTCATCTATGAAATGGAAATAATGACAGTAATGTGTACCCTATGAAATTCTGCAGGGGTACGAGATGTGACGAGAAGTCTTAGAGTCAAATCTGAAGCAGAGAAGGACTGGGCATGTGTGGAGAGAGAGCAGGCAGCAGCGAGGGGGCGGTTTTCAGTGTGACAAGGATGGGGAGAGGACTGAGGGGAAAGCAGGAGGCAGACACCCCAGCGTGGCACTGACATGAGAGGCGGCAGCAGCCCAGCCGAGGAGAGAATGTAGCATGATAGCAGGGCATGGAGGCAGTGGAGCCATTGTGCTTACCCCAGCCTGGAGCCATTCCCTAGACTGCAGAGGTGAAGAAGAAATTTGCATAAATCTTCGTTATCACTGGTTCATACCAGTGACAAAATTCCCTAGAAATATTCAGAAAAATTACAGCCTGAAAATAAATGGTAAAAGGAGTTTATAAAATCTTGATTTTGGGGGTTGGGGAGATGGCTCAGTGGCTTAAGTGCCTGCCTGGCAAGTGCAAGGTCCCGAGTTCAACCCCTGGTACACCAAAAAAAAAAAAATCCTGATTCTGATATGAATCCTTAATTTTGTGAATTCAGTATAGGTAACTGTATTATTTAGGCTACTTCAGCTTCTCAGAGATGGCTGTATTCTAAAGGCTTAGAAAGCAAATTTCTGCATAAAATTAGAGAATGCTTCTGCTTTAACAACTAATTCCTTTGTATAGGGCAATTGATCACTTTTCATGTCTGTCATGTGAAAAAAAAAGGAATTAATTACCTGCCTATCTTCCTTCTCCCCCCCAAAACGATGTAAAATTTAAGGTGATACATAACATTTTTTCGCATCTGTAATAAAAATGTGTAGTACAAATCCTAGATTGCATATGCCAATACATGATTGATTTTATATAAGATAAATGGATAATTTGTTAAAAGATTATTGTCTACACTGCTCTCAAAAAGAAAACAATAGCATACTGTCATTTTGATCATTTGAGAAGACAGGAAAAAAGAATTGAAAGGAGTCTTTTCAAACATTGTATTACTGGGGGTTTTGGACAGTCCAGAAACAAAGATCTCATTACACGAATGTTAATGGTGTGAAATGAACCATTTCACTCAGATTTTCAAAGGCTATTAACACTGTTCATTTTTTTTTCAAGATTTTCAAAACTGTGTTTCAGTGCATCCCTATGGCAACATCATTTCTTTGTCCAAAGATTTTTTTAAGAAGCAGTATCAAGGTTACTCGTGAACGATACTGAATGATTATATATGTACTCACTTAAAATATCTTTTGGGAAAAGAGCATGAAATTTAGAATATGTAAATCTTAATCAACCCCTTACAATTTCTAGCCTTGAAGATCCAAGTAGGAGGAATCAGAATCTGACTGCAGATACTGATGAAAGGATGAACGTACATGGTACTATAAACTCTGAATTTATTAGCAATTTAACTATATACCTTCTATTTTTAAACTATCAACTATTTCAATTACTTTTAAGTCATATACACTATTTCATCATTTTAAGAAATACAATATTTTCAGGCATGGGGTTTTTGGACTAAATATTTTTAATCCCCAGTAATTTAAAGATCTCTCACTGTAAGTGTAAATAGCTAATGGAATATGCTTAGTAGCTTTGTGTTACAGCAAAATTACCTGAGCTAATCAACTCTAAAGGAAGACAGGTTCATTAGGACTGGCTTTCGGAGGTTTCCAGCCTGGTTTTGGTCCTGTGAAACGCAGCACGTCATGGCGGGGCATGTGTTGCAGAAAGCAGCCCCCACCCACTCCCTAGAAACCAGAAAGCAGGAAAAGGGAGGGAGAATGATCCCAGGTCCCTTATGCCCTTCAGGAGCTTGCCCCACGTAGAAGCAAGAATTTGGAGTGGGTTGTACTGTCAGAGCTTCCCTTACTTCCCAAATAACACCAGTGTGGTGAGTCAGGCTTAGACACATGGGCCATTTAGAAGCGCCTGTCTAGACCAGAGCCCGGTATAGCAAATTGTGTGTGGAATTTTAGCTTCTCAAGAAATAAAGAGAATTTTCTGAGGATTTGCTCTCTCTCTCTCCTTCTCTCTCTCTCTCTCGCTCATTCTTACTCTTTCTCTGAATGTAGATATTGAAATATAAACATGAAAGAAATTAGAAAGTCTGGGTTGTTCAGAAGCCCATGTAGATAACATCGCTGTGATTCAGATGCTTCAATCTTAATTCTTCCTGAGCAGGATGAATTAGAGAGAAAATCTGTAGTAAATCATATTGAAACTGTAGAAAATACTATAGACAATGAGAAGGATTTCAAAGGAAGCCGGTGTAAAAGCTGAAACAATCCTATAAAAAAAATAAGAGAACAAATGTTTTGACATGACAGAAACAATGGGAGCTGAAAATCAATGGAATTAAATTGTCGTTTTCTTTGATCACCTTTCTGTCCTATAAGGCAGTCTGCTGTCCCCAAATATAGATGGTATCTCACTTACTCAACCTTACTAGATGCCCCTGTTTGATGCATGCAGTAGCTCGGGGCAGGCATTTCTGGGTTTTCCTGAGAAATATGTACTGCAAGAAGTTAACTGAAATAAGAACACTTTATGGGCATATAACTCAAAAATGTGGTGGCGACTGCTCTTTGGGATTTCGCCTGGGAATAACTGCTGTAGCGCTGCAGGCAGCAGGAGTCATTGACTAAGGTTTCCCTTTGATATCAGCACTCCCTGATGTGCTCACAGTGCCCTCCTACCAAGACCTTCCTTAGTTTTTCTGGTGGTTGGAAAAACCATACCCTAATCCTCTGTCGAATTGAAACATCTAGTATGATTTGGATTTTTCCACTTAAAGCATGGCTGAAATTGTCACCTATTTTCTAAAAATAATTTTCCAAATACATCAAAAAGTACTCAACCATATGTTTTTTATGACAGACACACGTAAGATGAAAAGATTCCAAAAACTAGCAAGTAAAACACTAAACAAGGTTAGTGCTCCAGTATTAATAAGAGCAGATTGGAGAGAGGGCATAAAACATTAAATTTCACCTAAAGGACATGTAGTAATATTACCACATCAGTACACAATGAAGATGTAACACTTTTGAATACGTATCTACTAAGTAATATAACAGCAAATTTCATGCAGCCAAATTTCAAGAAACATAAGGAAAGATACTTAGCAGAAAATTAATTGAAGCAAACCTTCATTTATCTCTCTTAGCCCATGATTAATCAAATGGAAAAATAATAAGTGTAAAAGATAGACTAATTTATTTAATCAGTCTTATCCAGTTGATAAGTACCAGCATTTAGATGCAGAAAACTGAAAATACATGTGTCATGTAATCAAAAACTATGGTGAATGCTTAAAATAAAGGAAACACTAGATGAAAGACATAGAGATGTTAATCCCACTTAAAGTACTCTCTCAAAAAAAATAAAAAATTAAAGTAAAGTACTCTCTCTCCCCTTGAACACACTTACCTCATCACTAGGGTTACTCTCAAATGCAGTTCAGGAAGGCTTTCTCTCCTCAGTGTCTTTACTTGCCCTGCCATGGCTGGTCAATGTCCTGAATTAACTCAGTACCTTTACCTTTCCTGGTCATTTTGGGAAAAAGGTAGAAGTTTCATAGTGTGACATCCAGGGGATAAGATTAAATAAGGACACAGTCATGTTTTAGTTTGATACAACTTGCCATAACTGTTTGATCAATACTAGGAGATCATAAAATGCAGTGCATGTTTAAATTAAAAAATTTTGTTTGTGCTCACTTTGGCAGCACATATACTAAAAGTGTATTACAGTAAAAGACATTTCCATTAATACCCCTTGAAATATTCCCCCCATCATTCTTAGCAATACACCTTTTGCTTTTAGATTTTAAAAATCTAAACATTCATTGTATCTTCTGATCAGCCCTTGCAGACTTTCTCCATAAATGACCCTGGAACACTTGCAAGCTTGACCGTGCATTAAGCCACAGAGGATATCTTGTAAAATCTACAAAATAAGAACCGTCACATACCATTCCCATTCACCAACCCTTATTTCAGAAGTAAACATCAGTTAAATCTATTAAAAAATTTGTAACTTTAAACCCAAGATTTATACCCTAATATTTCCATCAATAAAAATGAGACAAAATAAATAACTCAAGTGGCACTATAAGCTTGTTTGTTTGCTTATTTACTTATTTTGTCTTTTGAGACAGGGTTTCACTATCCAGTTCATGCTGGCCTTGAGCTTACTTTGTAGCCCAGGCTGGTCTCAAACTCACAATGATCCTCCTGCCCCAGCCTCCCAAGTGCTGGGATTACAGGCGTGTGCCACCATGCCTGGCAGCACTGTAAGTTTAAAATGGTAAAATAAACTGAAATAAGGAAAATAAAAATCAAAGGAGAAATTATCTAGGAAATAAAGAATAAATAATTAAATGCCAACTCTCCAAAATAGCTAATAATCCTCAGATTAACTTAGTGCAAAGGAGAGATGGGAAATGCCCAAATATACAAAATAAGAAAGTATAAGAAAAGAAAAATTATTTTAAAAGTATATTAAGGCCTGGGGAAATAGCTCAGCAGCATAAACGCCTGCCTGTTAAGTGCAAGGTCCTGAGTTCAATCCCCGGTACCCCCCCTCAAAAAAGTATATTAAAACATTTAAAGGGACAGCCAAATAGCTCAGCTGATTAAAGCACCTGTAAGCAGGTGCAGGGACAGGGGCAGGGGATTCGATGCCTGGGCCTGCTGTGCCAGCCCCACACCTGGGGCATACTGAGACTGAGCGTGGTGGCTCGTGCATATAATCCCAGCACTTGGGAGGCTGTAAACAGGCGAATCACTATGAATCCAATCTGTAAGTGAGACCCTGAACACCCTGTAGACCCTTCTCTAAAAATACAAAAAAAGTCCTTCCTCAATTTTATGCAAACCATTCTGAAGACCACCATACAAAACTGTTTTTAAAATACAATCCTGGTCAAGATGGCAGGAGCAGGCAATGGTGTACAGCTTCTCTATGACCAACACAGCTGGAAAAAAGCTATGTACCTAGGCAAAAAAGGGAAATAAGATGAAAGTGAAAAGAAAGCTAAAAATCACAGGGAAACAAACAAAAACTTACCATAGATTAAAAAATGAAGCAGTCTGTAGCACTATGGCTGGTTCGCTGTGGGGGAAAGTTCCCTAACTCCACAGACACAAGGTAAGCCAGGATGAGGGCTGGCAACCCCAGTAATAAACAGTGGACTAGCATTGCTCACACAAGAAAAGAAGCTACTGCAGGCTGCTGATCCCGGGTGGGGATTCACCCTTGCAGTGGCTCCTCTCTCTAAAGGCAAGCTAACAGTAGAGAAGGCCACCGCACCCTATCCACATCCCCAAGTGGTATTTTGAGAGAGATGTATTGTTTGAGATTTAGCCATCCTGGAGATCAGAAGTTGTTGAACAACCATAACACAGGGTCCTTATTACCCTGCCATGGCCACTGAGTTGCAAAAGAGACTGTAATGGAGAAAAGGCAGCTCCATCCTGACCTCCTCCCCTAAAAATGTCTAAGCAGCAGGGAGCTGTGGCTGTGAGGCCACCGTGGTGAGCAGTATCACTGTGTGAGGTGAGGAGCCAGAGTGAGGGTGTGAAGCCTACTGACGGGGCTGGTTCTGAAAGACCTGGGATCGAGCCCACAAGATCACTTAGTTCTCCTGATGCCTCTCTGCAGCACAGAACTCAGCAGACTATTTCCCAACTTGTTCATGTGCTCAGGGATTTGCTTCTGTTTGTGTTCGTGCCACAGGCCTGGACTCCTGGAGCAAGGGAGGTGGAGCATCAGCCCTCATGTCACAAAACTGCTTGTAGTTAGCATGGCGTAGGGTGCACAGATGAACCACCTCTAAAAGCTTCTGGTGTGAATGCAGCCTCAAAATGGCCCATCACTGATTGGACACCCACAGACAGAAAGGTAGGGCAGAGTCTGAGTCCCAGAGCAGCAGCCTCTTCAGTGAGTGTGGAAAGGAAAGCAAAAAGGCCTGGATCTGACTCACCATCCCTCTCCCATGTTGATGGATTCTGTGGCTGAAGACTCTACAGAATAAACTTTAAAGTTCCTGGGATCAAATGAAAATGGAAATAGAACATTCCAGAATCAGAAGTACAGCAAGGGCTAGTCCAAGGAGGAGGTTTGTAGCTATGAATAACTACATCAAAAAATCAGAGAGATCTTGAATTTATAAAACCTAATGATTAATCTGAAGGTTTTAGAAAAACATTAGCAAGCTGAAAGCAAACACAATACAGGGACAGAAATAACAAAGATCAGGCTAAAATCAATTAAATGGAAGACTAAAATAACGATAGCACACAATGAAAGAAAGATTTGCTTCTTTGAAAAAATAAGCAAGATTAGTAAGCCTTGAACCAAACTAACCAAAGGAAAGAGACCAAATCAACACAACTTGAAATGAAAACAAGAATGTTACAACAAACACTATTAAATTCCCGAGAATCATTAAGGACTATATTGAAAATTTCTATTCTTACTAGTATGGGTTTGTAGTACATAATGTTTGCATTCTATGTATGGAGTTGTTATATGTACATAGCACTTCTTAATTCCTTTTGAAGAAAATATTCTAATAAATAGCAGAAGCTAAAGGAAATAGATGAGTTTCTAGATACATAATCTATCAAAATGAGCCGAGAAGATGGCTTTAGAAGCCTATGATAGCTGAGTGTAATTGTCAGCTTAACTGAATGACAAGGCTACTACTGGAAAGGTGATTGCACCAGAGTGATGCTAGACTCCTTGCGGGTCAGTCTACTGTTGTTCATAGCTAAAATTGCTGTATGAGGTGGGGCTGAGCTGGTGGTGGAACATGGGAATATCCCATTGGAGGGTGAGTCTCTCCCTAGCACTGATCCCCTTCTCTTCTTACTGGCCACTATGACATGAGAAATATTCCTCTGCCCACTCCTCTGCCATAATATTTCTACTTGTAGCTCACAAACTACACTGAATCTTCTGACACTGTAAACCAAATGAAAGATTTTCTCGTTTAAGTTGTGGGGATCAGGTATTTTGGCCCAACAGTGAGAAATTTGACCAATATAAAATCTAAACAGATCAATAACAGGCAATGAGATTGAAGCAGTAATAAAGACAGGCTCACTACTGATTTTAACAAACTTTTAAAGAGGAACTAACACCAGAGTTCCTCAGTCTATACCATAACATAGAAAGGGAAGGAACACTTTGAAACTCCAGCCAATATTACCTTAATACCTAAAGGATACAACAAAAAATAAATTTATACATTAAAATCCTTCATGAAAAAGATGCAAAAATCCTTAATAAAATGCTTTTAAATATTGAATAAAATTCAACAACACAATAAAGACAGAGATACAATGATCAAATGGATTTAAGCTCATGAATGCAAGAATGGTTAAATATATCCAAATCAATAAATTTAATACACTACAAAAATAAAATCTAGATAAAAATCACATGATCATCTCATTTGATACAAAAAGGCTTTGAAATTTTTAGCACTATTTCATAATAAAGATCATAAAACTATGCATATCAGAATCATATCTCAATACAATTAAGGTTATATATGACAAACTCTTTGACTGAAAAATAGCTGAAAGTATTACCTCTAAAATTATGAACAAAGGACCAGACAGATATTATCAGTGGACTAAAGCACCTGCTTATGCAGAGCTCAGTGGCCGAGGTTCATTCCCTGGCATGACCTGCTAGTCCTGCCTCAGGACTGGGCGTGGTGGCACGTGCCTGTAATCCCACTACTTGGGAGGCTGAAAACAGGAGAATCACTATGCATCCGATCTGTGTAGGGAGACCCTGTAGACCCTGTCCTAAATACATACAAAAAATTGTGAACAAGACAAGGGTTAATTACCCTGATTTGCAGACAATATGATCCTATACTTAGAGGACTCCGATGGTGCCACCAAAAGTATTCTAGTGGTGATAACAAAGTCAACAAAGTGGCAGGAAACAAGAAGCATTAAAAATTCAATAGCTTTGCTATGCACACATGAGAAACTGACTGAAAAATAAATCAGGAAAATAATTGCATGCATAATAGTTTTAAAAAATAATACTTAGGAATCAACCAACCAAAGAAGTGGAAGATCTTTATAGTAAACATTACAGAGCACTGAAGACAGACAAAGAAGACAAAAGATGGGAAGACATCTCACATCTGTGGCTCAGTGGAAATAATACAGTTAAAATTCCACACACATTACTGATAGAAATCTAGAGATTCGATGCATTCCCCAATGATATTTAAATGACGGACTTCACAGAATTAGAAAAGATATCCTAAAATTCATATGAAAATTAAAAAAAAAACTGAATCGTCAAAGAAATCATGAACAAAAAGGTAAGGCTGGAAGTATCATAATACTTAACTTCAAAGTAATACTATAAATACACAGTAATGAAAACGGCATTGTATTGGCATAAAAACAGACACATAGACCAGCAGAACTGCATGCAGGACACAAGGAAAGAAAGTATGTAACGACAGCTATCTGATTCTGGATAAAGGAGCCAAAAATATGTGGTACACATATGTATTATTGAACTTCAAATAACAAAATTATGGCATTATGTCAAGAGAAAAGGCAAGCTCTTTGACAAATGGTGCTGGGAAAACTGAGTATCCTCACGTAGAAGATGAAAGCTAGGTCCTTACCTCTAACCATGCATAAAAATCAATTCAAAATGAGTCAGAAACCTAGTGACAAGATCTGAAGCTTTGAACCAGCTAGAGGAAAGCACATTAAAGCCATATGTAGAGGTAGACTTCTTGAGTAGGACTTTGTAATAAAGGAAATAAGGGCAAAATCTGCACATGGGATTACGTCAAATTGAAAAGTATTTGCACAGCAAAGGAAACAATCAACAGTGTGAAGAAACAGAAAAATATTTGTACCTACTCTTCTAATGGTGATTAATATCTAGAATATAAAAAGAACCCAGAAAACTTAAACCCCCCATTGCCCAGTGGATAAATAGGAAAATAAAGGAAGCTTGTACTTCTGGAATGAAGAAATACAACAGCCCAATAAGTATATGAAAAATATTCAGCATCATCATGAGCCATTTGGAAAGATCCAAGCTTCAATGAGATTACAACGCATCCCAGGCAGAATGAACATTACCCAGAATACAAATACAATGATGGTGAGGAAACAGAAAAGAGAGCCCTTCTATAGTGCTGGTGGGCATGTGCATTAGCACAGCCCCATGGATAGCACTGCAGAAGTGTGTCGAAAACTAAAGATAAAACTACCATGTTACCTCTTTATACATTGTTTATTATATGCTCAGAGGTGTTAAAGTCAGCATATTACAGGGATACCTGAATATTCAGATTTATGGTAACACAATTCACAATAGTCAACACATAATCTGAACTGGGTGCCTATCAATCTATGAATGAATGAAACAAATTATAGGTATATATATAATGCATTAATATACATATATGTATTATTGAACCTCAGGGAACAAAATTATGTCATTTATAGGAAAATGGATAAAATTAAAAAATGGAGATCACCTTGTTAAGAAAAATAAGCTAGACAACCTAAACCAATGGCAGAAAGCAGCAGAAATACTAATGTTACAGTAGAATAAGAATAAGGGAGAATTAGGAGGAAGAGAGGGGAACGGGGTGATGGACATGACCTAAATTTGTTATATGCATATATGAAAGCACCACACTGAAACTCAAAAAATGTGTAAAATCAATAGGCACTAATAAAAAATGTATTTTTAAAAACAAAGAAGAAAACAACAAGGGCTGGCCAGATAACTCAGCAGACTAAAGCGCCTACTTAGGCGAGCTCAGTTACCAGGCTTCGATCCCTGGTGTGTCATGCCGACCCCGTCCTCAGAGCATGCTGAAAGGGTGACTGAGACTGGGTGTTGTAGTGCACACCTGTAATCCTCGTGCTTGGGAGGCTGAAAACAGGAGGATCACTATGAATCCTGTCTGTGTAGTGAGATACTGTACACCCTGTACTAAATACATAAAACAGAGGAACAAAGCATTAAAACTTTAGATGAAAAGTATCACAAATGTAAAGTTAATTACAATGATTTAAGATCAGCACTTGATTGAGTTATTGTTCACTATGGCAATTTAGATAAATGAAAGTGAAATGAGCCAAAAAGTAGCATATTAAAGTATCATTTATTTATTTATTTATTGCAGTACTGGGGATTGAACTAGGGACCCTGAGCTTGCCAGGCAAGCACTTACTCTACTGAGCTATCTCTCCAGCCCTAAAGTATTATTGATGAATTTGCTTCTTTTGAGGTCATGAAAATAGAATTGTTCTGAATTTTGGTTTGAGTGTAAGTAAAAAGAATTACACTAAAAAAATGCATACCTTATTAATACTGGTGAAATGGCAGAAGAAATTAAGCAGACCAATTTTCAGGGAATCAATAGAAAACCAATAAAATAATTGTGCCAGAAAAAGAGTCAGCCTACTGATTTTATAGAAAAAGAACATATAAATGTAAATAGGTAGAGTTAATATTTGCTGTACTGATGTGTCCTGGGGAATCCACAAATTCATACATGCTAAACATTTGCTGAAGGACTGAGCCATTGCTTTAACTTTTATATCTTTCTAAACATCATTTAGAGGGGAAGCACTTCAAAGGACTTTGAAACTGTGCTTACACAATTGAATTCAAACCCTGTAATGTTTCCATATAAAATAAATATTTAATTAATATAAAAATTCTAAATAAAATATTAGCAATTAAAAATATACGTTTTAAGTTTATTTTAGTAATGCAAGGATCATCCAACATTAGTAACCTATTACTATATGTTCACCATGTTAGTGGATCTAAGAAGAAATTTCTCTGATTATTTCCAGGGATACTGAAATGTTATTTGATATATTTCTCCAATGCTTGATGTGGATATTCAATTAAAGAATAGATAAACATTTTCTTACATAGCAAAATAAGTATCTCCAATGCAACAAATCATCATGTTTAACTTGGAAACACAATTTAGAAATAAAATAAGGATAGCTACTGTTTGCTTTTAACTTTTTTAAAAAAATGTTTTATGTATTTTCTAAAAAAATTTGTATTTTAGGGAAGGGTCTACAGGGCGTTCAGGTTCTCACTACTAGATCAGACTCTAGTGATCTGCCTGTTTACAGCCTCCCTAGAGCTGGGATTACAGGCTCTTTCCACCACATCCAGTCTCAATTGCTGTCTCAGCGTGAGGGCAGACCCCGGGATCGAACCCCCAGCCCCTGTGCCTGCTTGCAGGTGCTTTAATCTGCTGAGCTATTTGGCC
>NDGM011166891.1:0-10869 GCA_002564305.1 Octomys mimax | reverse complement strand
GCCTTGCCAGACCACAGCAGGTGTGCCCGGTCTCATGCCCAGCATCCTGTGAGTATGCAGCTTTGCAGACAGAGACAAAGCTCCGAGACCTCCCTCAGCTCTGTGTCCATGTGGTGGCAGGCCAGGGCAGGGATGGACACAGCACCACCCACCAAGAGGCTGTATAGGGAGGCCAGGTGCTGAGTGTGAGCTCACGCATATGCACATGGCTTCAGCGGTCTGGTGTGGCATATAGGCTGACAGAAGGCATGGGATGTGCACCCTGAATTTTGCCCCCAAGACACCTCAAAGCCTGCCTTCACCTTGCTGGGCTCTTCTGACCCAGGGTCCCCACAGACCATACCAGATCATCCCAACCCTCCTCAGGCTCCAAGCCTAGAGCAGCCAAGCAGGGGCGTCAGTGCAAGGGCTGCTCACACGAACCTCACGCCAGGAGCCAGGTGCAGAAGGGCACTTGTTTGTGTGTGAAGTCCCCACAGGCAGCCTAAGCACCGACTGCCAGGGAACATGGGGCTTGTCTTTAGAGTGACCGAATGTTCTGGAACATGACAGAGGTAGTGGCTTTACAACTGTGAAGACCCCAGCACCACTTGACAGTGCGCCTTAGAGCAGCCAATGCCAAGTTTTATGTTGTGTACTTAACAAAACTAAAATTAAAAAGGTTTTGGGGGGGGGGACACAGAGGTTTGAACTCAGGGCCTTCACAATGAGCTACATCCCAAACCCTTCTGAGACAAGTTCTCACTAAGTCAGTAGGTTGCCCAGGCAGGGCTTGAACTTGTAATTGTCCTGTCTTAGTCTCCCAAAAGGGATAGGGCTACAGGCATGTAATCTAGCATGTCTGGCTAAAGGTAAAATGAGGCCTCAGGCCCCTGTCCTTCCATCCTCACCATGCCCTCTACTCCTGGCAGGGGTTCAGCGGATATGGTGTGACCCTCTCAGCTGTAGCACAGGACGCTGCTCCCAGGGGAAGCCTGTGCCCCCACATGGCGTGCATCACATAGAGGCTATCTGCTGAGTGCTGAGTACTGAGTGGCAGTGGCTCCTGTCCTTGGAGTGCAGCTCCAATACTGCCTCTTCCACACCCTTGCTGGGGTGCCGGCCCAGGGATGGGTGTACCATGCAGAGCCAGGGAGCACCTGGGGCTGGGGTCCTGCCTCCTGGGCCGTGAGGACTCAGCTCTTCTAGAGTGCAAGCCTGGCTTCACCTGACTCAATCACACAGCTCTCAGCTCCTTCACCGATGTCCAGAGGAAGCTTCACAAGGATCCTGAGAGTTCAGCCACCTCTCGCCTGCCACACGCTGCCTGCAGGTCCCTCCGTAACAGCCTCCACCTGGGACCAAGTGCCCATTCTCTCCTAGCCCCACATGGCAGTTCTTTACGCCCATGTTCCCAGCATGAAGGAGGCCTGTGGGACACACAGCAGGGCAGGACAATCACATGCTCGCCAGCTCAGAGTCTCTACTTTATTGGCGTCTGTGTCGAGGAATCTGTGGTTCACACAGGCATCCAACACACACATCTAGGTATGGATACTTCGCTGTGCTTGATGCTGGTCCACGGTCACTGCTGCCTGTCTTCCAGAGCAACACCTCCCTCCTGAGGCATGACATACACAGATGCAGGCTGCCCTCTGGCCTGGCCCTCAGTCCCCGAGCAGCCCCCCATGCCTGTGGCCCGTCCTGGTGTGGAGGCGCCCAGCTGGCTGAAGCTGCGGGCACCGCAGAGCTGCACAGCTGGCTGCAGGTTGCAATGCTGAGCTCTCTGCTCATGGATGGCTGCAGTAGTGACACTGGGTCTCTGTGTGACCAACACGAGGCACGATGGTACAGATAGGCCACCACTCCCTGGGCCAAGCTGCAGGCCAAAGGGGACAGGTATAAGTTCTTTCATGACAGACTTTACAAACAAACCAAACTACAAAACAAAAGAAACTTAAGACTACCTGTAAGTTAGTTCTTTGTGGAGGCTGCTGGTTCTGGAGACTGAAGGAATTCATAAGGGTCATGGGTCACATCCTGCTGCTCCCCAACACTAAGGTGAGAAGGACTTCCTGTAAATTGTAGAACAACATGGCATTTTAACAGACAACCCAGATTTATAATGCCTGGAAAGCCAGCAAAGTCTCTATGACTACTGGAGGTGAGCGGTGTGACCATGGGGGACAGGAACCCAGGGCATGCCCTGGGCACAGAGAGCACCTTTCCACAGGCTCTGGGAAAGCTGTTCTCTGATACAAGCTTCCTGGCCTGCATGGAGGATGGCTGCCAGGCTGCCCACCAACACCGTGCTGTGACGCTGAGAGCGCTGGCCACACACAGGCCCAGGGCCGCAGCTGCTCCAGCATACACGCTGGTCCATGTGGGACACAGTACCACAGGTCAAGGATGTGGGGCTGCCTTGACTGAGGCGGGGCTGGCATCAGCCACCTGAACCTCTGGCGAGTGGCTGTCCTCAACACACCTGGACTTCACAAGGACAACTTTTGCAAGTATGCAGTCAGGGCTGACCTACCTGTGACTCAACCACAGGAAGCAGGCAGTCTCGCTCAGTGTGTGTGCAAACACCAAGTGCCAAGGCAAGATCAACTGCCTTGCCAGACCGTGGTAGGTGCACCCGGGGACCCACGGCTGCCCAGGACCTACTGTAGGCACTGCCTGGCTGACAGCCTCACCATGAAGTGAAAGGGGCCCAGACTGTATTGGTCCTCCTCAGAGGGCTGCAGCCACACTTCTGGGCTGCCTCCTCCTCAGAAAAATGTCAAAACTCATTCTGCCGATGGGGTAGTTCAGTACATATGGAAGCAAAAAAAGAATAGTACCAGGGCTGAGGGAGGTCGCTCAGGGGCAGAGCACTTGCCTAGCAGGCATGAGGCCCAGGGCTCTCTCCCTAGCACCACAGAGAACTGAAACACATTTAAAGGACCCCCAGGGCCAGTATCTGGTATCCCTCTCTCCTTGAACATGAGATCCCTGGCAGATACAGCCACAAGGTCTCTCCAACCGAAACCCGGAAAGTGAGGGACCACCAAGAACGCAGCACTGGCTGACACAAGAGTGAAACTGGGAGGGGCTGAGGAGCTGGGACAGCTGGAGTGACAAAGGCACCCTGCGGCCTGACCCAGCCCACCGGGGCAGCACTTCCATCTCCCTGCTCTGGGTCTGTGCTAACCGAGGAGCCTGGGTGCTCACAGGACACGAAGGCACAAACATGGCTGCCTGAGGCTGTGCAAAGATCTTGTGTCAGAGCCACACTCAGCCCTGGGCCACATGCCAGCCTTTGTCCATATCACCTGCCACCGCCCATGCAGAGAGAGGCCTACCTGAGGGGTGCTGCTCTCTCTCAGAAGCATTGGACAGGGAGCTGAGGTTGGAGGACGGCCGGGAGCCACCTCGTTCTGCCTGAGCTTCATGCAGGTCCTGTAGGAGCTTCGCTGTCTCATCCAGGTTTAAGTGGCCATCATCATGGTCCAGCTCCTTCTTCACCTTCCCTGTGTGAACAGAGATGAGTGGAAGGCCTGGGCCACAGGGCCATGGTGCACTGGACGCTGGTCCTCTGCCCAAGACCACCACGTCTTATGAGGTCAATGCTACAGGACCTTGGCACAGGGTGTTCAGCCTGAGGACAGCAGTAGTCAGGGCAGTGGCCGGGGGAGCAGGGCCCAGCACACTCACATGAGCAGAGCCACATGGAATCCCAGCCTCATGACGCACAAACACTGCAGGGGAAGCCCTGGCCATAACACTGACCTCCCAACAGAGAACATTAGTACTAGAGTGCACCAGTGGTCACCCCAGCTCATGACCAGTTTCTGTGGCCTGGCAGCTTTGCTGAAGGTCAGAAAACATGGAGGAATGCAGGACCAGTGCCCTCGCCAGCCCTAAGATAAGCCCCCGAAGACCCCGCCTCAATCCAGCCTGCTTCCTGTCAGCCTCCACCCAGCCTCCCCAATCATCTCACAGCTGATGGTCTTTTCTGTGTCTCATGAACTCAAGGAACCAATACACCACAGCCACAGGAATGGCAGGGGGGCATCCCACATGAGAAACCACACAGGAAGCGATCAGGACTCACCCAGAGAGCTAAGCATGGAGATGTCCAGGGAGACGTCAGAATACGACTTCATCGACATGAAATCCAGAACAGAGCCACTGCTGTCTCCCAGCGAGTCCCCAACCTGCAGAAGGCCATCATCAAGCTTAAGTGATACCAAAATAAACATGATACAAAAAATCCTACTTCATGCCACTGACAGCAGTCACTGCATTCTGCAGAGGGACAGATGGAGGGAGGCCTCACCTTTGGAACTCTAGTCCAGGGCAGGGGCTCAGCTCATGAATGGATGTGTGATGTGCCTCTGAAAGAAGTTACTCAGAGCAGCACAGCAGTGCTAACCATGCTGACAGAGGAAGGCCTTTGCTACCCTTGTGGAACAGGGGCGCCATCCTGCCTGGTAAGACACAGAACCTCAAGGCCCATGGCATTTTCCAGGCATGAGGTGGTGAATTCCAAGCCTTAAGGTCCCTTTCCCTCCTCAGCAAGGGGCACCTGGAAGGGCGCCTGCAGCCATCTGGACTCACTCTTGCCACTTTCCTACTGTCCACCTGCCCTTAAGCCATCCATGCCAAAGCCCGTGTCTCCAAGTGCCCAGGGACCTAAACCAGCTCTAAGCCTGCTGGGGGCACAAACAGCACTGCCAGCCAGGCTCGGCTGCATACCACACCTGCACAGCAGCCTCTAATCTCTGACAGTGCCTGTGGAATTTGTGCTTTAAAATTTGTTTCTGGACTTGGGAGTGTTGTGGCCCCACACCTGCCCCCATATCACTCCTTAGACATGAGTTGTCCACAGTGCATGACAGCAGGCTGCTAGCCGCATCACTACCAGGGCTGCCCTGGCCTCACCACACACAAATCCCATTAGGCTCTTCGCTTATTCCAGGACCCACCTTCACTTCGTCCACAGCTCGCACGGGCACGTTCCTCCGCTGCAAAGAATAAGGTAGACAGCAGTTTTCCAGAGCAATTCTACACAAAGGGCAGTCTGTCTCTCTGGGCCCTGCTCATCACAGCCTTGCTATGCCATGGCCAGGGGGGGTCCTGCCAGGCTGTGCCAGAGGGCATGGGGTGGGGGGATCAGGAGAGGGTATAAGGGCAGGTGGGTTCCCAAGGATGCAGCAGCTAAGGGTTTTTAAAACAAAAATGGGAAACTCAGGAAAAACAGGCCCAATGGTTTAAACTCAGGCTTGACAAAGTGCAGACTGTGGGAGTGCTATTGAGACAGGTGACACGTATGCCAGGGTAGCCAGACCCCTGGCAGCATGTGCACAGGTGGATAGGCGGTGCATCCTCCAGTGCCTTCATCCTGTTTTGTTTTTAAGTTAGAATGTTATATTTATTTTAACACTCCTGAATTTGGGGTGGAAAGGTAAAACAAATACACACCGTACAGCAAAGACACAGCTTTTCTAAAGATCATGCTGTAGAAAAGATAAAGAATGGCACATAGGGGAACAGGCCCAGTTTACTTAAGAAACTTCCATATTTGTACCTTATATAACTACAGTAATTTCCAAAGAATTTGTCAACAATTTTTTTCTATTTCCAGTCATTTAAAACAGACACAGAGGGCCGGCTGGATAGCTCAGAGGATGCACAGGGATTAGGATTCGATCCCTGGCGTGTGGTGCTAGCCCTGCCTCAAGGGCCCACCGAGACAGGGAATGAGACTGTGCATGGTGGTGTGCCTCTGTAATCCTATACTTGGGAGGCTGAAAACAGGGAGGATCACGAGTCCGATCTATAGACCTTGTACTAAATACATAAAAAAATGAATAAAGTAGACACAGATTTGCTTACCATAAAGAACATACAGAAGGTGAGCACAATAAATCAAGCCCAGCCGTCCAGAGTAATCAAGGTAAAAGATAATAGATGCCTTTGTCAGAAGGCTGACCACCCAGGTGACTACCTTGAGTCCTTATGGAAAACAACAGCTTAGTTTACTATCTCAGTGAAATTTGTAATTGTACTTTGTTTTCTCCTTATTACTTAGGAACAATTTATATAGTTAAGTGGTTTTTATAGACAATCTGCAGCCATCAAAATAATGTTCTACAGCAGTGTAGTTATAAGACCATGATATTTGTTTTGGGCAAATCCCTTAATGTAATAACTTGTTTATTTTGAGACACTAGTTCAGGCTGCCCATGAACTCACATGTAGCTCAGGCGGGTCTCAAACTCACAATAATCTTTCTGCCTTAGCCTCGCAAGTGCTGGGATCACACAAATACACTACCACGCCCACCAATACAGTGATTTTAATATCAGTATTATTCATTCTTTGAAATATAGTGTTCTGACTGAATTAAAATTAGACTTTTAAAATACTACATACATGGTGACTAGTATATTAAAATTACTTACACTATATCCAATATCCTCCCAAAATTTACTACTGAATTTTTACAGTAGATATTAATCTACCATGCTCACTAGTCAATCCCTTGGGTATAACTACAGGTCAGCATGACTTCAGTGTGTATTCTTTCACTTCGCTCATCACGAACAAAGCACATACACAATAAACAAGTGGTGCAGCCTCCCCACAATCACAGTCGCTCTTCAAGCTAGTTGCCACAGGCTCAGACACAAATCCCCAACACGTTGGCAAAGCTGGATCCAATTCTTCACCCAAAAGTGCTGGTGGAGGCTGTCAATGCCATCCAATGTAGATCCCAATTTGATGGCTAGTGGATGAGACAGCAAGAGATGGAAGAAAATCCTTCAGAAATTCTGCTGAGAAAATGTCTGTTTCTTTGTGACACTCACATTTCTTAGGCTGAGCATAGCTGTGCCCTTCGGGTACTCAAAGAGAAACTCCTGGGGTACATTTTCTGGCCGACTTGACCAGCTCCATATCCAAGCTGAGCGTTCTTCAACATGCTTTCCATTGTTTTCCTTCTCTCAACATAACCCCCCTCATACTGAGAGCTGTTCTTTCCTCCAGTGTTCATCTGTTTCAGAAGCTCCATTGGTATCCTGTGGTGTCTGTGAGCCAGGCAGGCTGTCACTCGAGCTACTGGAGCCACTCCATCTGGATTCATGCTGGGCACCTTGCAGTATTGTTTCCATGTCACCATCATAGACATGAACTGCTCGCATCCCATTACTGCTGACCTGTAGTTCTGCCCAGGAGCCCTGCCAATTCCCCCTACAAACTGTGTCCAGCAGTGACAGTGCGTTGGTGGTGGCTGCACAAACACAGGCAGCGTGGGCCTGCAACTATGCTGGCCTTGTCTTGTGTTCCAGCAGAAGTCCTCTCTTCACAATGTCTCCATTCCGTGATGGTTCCTCACAAACAAGCATTCAGTGTGCACATCTGTATCTGTGATCTTTGTCTCAGACAAGGCCGCTCAGGAACGCTGTGATTTCCACCAGCTTTTCATGACAGACGTGGACATCATTTTGAGGTCTCTATGCTCATAAAAGGTTTCTATTGTATACTTTATCAATGTCATGGAACACCTGGAATTATTCAACTCTTAACACCAGTTCACTCACTCTCAAAAATGTAGCTAAGCTGGAGTCCACAGCTCGCTGACAGTATGACCTTGTGCCAGGGCCACGGGGCGAGGCCTCCTCCTGCTGTACTGCAGGCAAGGCGATGCTGTACGCTGAACCTGGATACCCACCTGCGCAAGGACAAGGCCAGAGCAGGAGTTGAGCTCATGGCTGGGTGAAGCCCTGGGAGGGTTCGTGGCAGCAAGGGCAAGACTCAGGCCAGAAGAGCCACCATAAGTGTCATGGGCCAAGCTCTCTGAGCACTCATGTGCATAGAGGTCCACCCAGCCAGCACAGAAACCTTACAGAAAACTCAGGCCACTGGAAGGGACCTAAGGTGCCACTCCTAGCACTGAGGCTAAACCGCCCTACCAAAAAGGCTACCCTAGGCCAGTTCTGCAGTGTCAAGCGATGCCTAGTAACCAAGCTTTCTGTCAGAACAAATGTGAGTATCCTTCAAGACAATAAACGCCAACCAGCCTTCGGCTAGTGATGTAGCTCCAATGCTTGGTGTTTGCTCAGCATGCATAAAGACCTGGGCTTGATCCCCATGACCCAGGTGAAGAAAGAAATTCAACAGCCTTAACACAAATACACTGTAAGTACCAATTCAAATTTTTCTAATAGCACATCAAGAACACCCTTAACATGTAATCAAATGTAACACTTTGCCTACCCAATACCTAGAAAAACTTTTTATACTAATGCATAGTCTCTGTATTACAACAGTTAATATATTTCTTTGTTTTGTGCTGGTCTTTTAGGATCTCACTCGCTTTTAGTCATATCTGCATTCCAACCTGCACCTCCAGTTCTCGGAGGCTGTGCAAGACTGGTGTCTGTCACTACACTGTGTAAACCTGAGCCCCAGCAAGGGCCTGTGTCCAATCAGAGCCGTGGGGGTGCATGGGAGCAGTCAGGGACAGCCGACACCCGCAGGGCAGGTCCAGGGACAGGGCTTCAAAAGCAGCCGCAGTAAGCACGTTCAAGATTAAAATGAAACACAAACACGATGTAAGAGCATGAAAAGGCAAAAAAGAACCAAACAGAATCCTAGAGATGAAAAACTCAGGAAGAGGACCACACAGGACAAACATGTAACAAGTTTTTCTACCAGGTAAATTTTTAAAGCAAACTTTAAAGCCAATGTGAGAAGAGCAGCCAAAACTCATTCTCCCAAAGTTGCTCTTCCCTGGGAGCCAGGCATGCGGGATGGGCTCTGTTCCAAGGAGCAAGGGCCCAGGAGGGGCCAGCACCTGCACCCTTACAGTGTCTTCCCCAGAGCCCACCTGCTTCAGCTGGAGGAGCATCCGTGAGTGGTCTCCACCTGTGATTTGGTCCAGGAGATCATCTACCATCTTTTTGCTGTAGCTCCCGGCATCTTTCACGAACTCCTGCAGGCTGGAAGGGGATCATAAGAGGGACAGGGTGACAAAGTAAGTCTTTAATCTGGAGGCCCTGCAGTACCAGTGATGGCAGTCCTGACCAGCAGCCGCTGGCCATGACTCCCACATGGTGAGCTGCAGGTGACTCTTGGTGTTCCTGAGACTGTCACTGTGATCTATGACCAGAACTAGCTGAAGGCTCTGCAGGGAATTTCAAAAACAATGGTGCGAAGTAGTATGGACACAAAATGTGCATATGATCTGTACGAACAACGGCACATGCACTGTCTTGTGTAGGTGGAGCGTGCGTACACCTCCTGGTCTGGAGTCTAAATCACAGACTGGGAAGATACTGAACTGAGTGCAGCAGCAGGCGGAGCAGTATTGATGCATTCATACATTTTAAGAAGTAGGCAGGGAAAAAAATCCAGTCTTAGAATCAGCGCACCAACCATGGATGAAGGGCTCCACAGACTTCAAAGACCTGGAGGACAGGGAGGAACACAGACGGCTGCTGGACTGGGTTCAGCCAGGAAGCAGAGCTGCTAGGAAGCCAGGCCTACACCAGGGTATTGCAACTATGACTGCAGAGGGCCATGCGACCCCTCCCAGGTGGGACTAAAGGCCTGCATGGGGTTTTCAGATAGGCGATGAAGGCAGGAGGTCTAGTCCTTCCAGGAGTGCTGGTCAGGACACACAGGCGTTAACAGAAGGACCAGGAGACAAGAAGATGGCATCTACACAGACCAAATCAAGCCTGCTGGCCCCCTAGTCTGACTTCTGGCCTCCAGGACTATGAAGATCATCAATGCTGCTCACACCCCAGCTAGAGAACTTTGTCACAGCATCCCTAGTCAACTCACTAAGAAATGCGTTCCAATATGACTGTGAAACAAACTACTACAAGCACAGTCAGCGCAACAGAGGCTCTTCACAGAGCTGAAGCCTGGATCATCACTACCTCGAAACCGTGACTACATTCCAAGACGGCCTGCAGCGAGCCAGGGCGAACAGCTGGAGGTCAGCTGGAGAGCGCATGCGATTTCTGCTGCCCTTTACCTGTAGCCCAGGCAGCTTCCCTGCAGGCAGAGGTGGGCCCCAAACCACGCCCTGGGAAATGGCGGGTACTGCACAGCAAAGGGGCTCAGGCAGAGCCACCTACAAGCCAGGCTCACCTCAGCGCACACTGCACGCCTGTCTCATCCCCATAGGCCGAATATAGCAGCTCCATCTCATCCGACTTCAGGTCGCCAAACACGCAGTTATTCTGCATGGACAGGGCAGTGCTGGCACTGGACAGGAATGTGACTGAGGAGGGAGCACAAGGGGCACTGTTTCAGGCTTGGGGCACAGAGAATGACCAATTGCAATTCTCTTCCTGGTTGTCAGCCTTCCTCGCCCTGACTCCATGAGTGCCGCTGGTGCCTGCGCTACCAACGGGCACAATACTCTCTGACAGATGCTTTGGGAACTGAGCCCACCAGGGCTGATCCCGCCCAGGGGACATGAAGTTAACCCACTCAGCAGGAGGGAGGCCCAAACAAGGGAGAATTTAAATACCCATAGCAACAAAGAAGAGCATTCCAGGGGCCGGGGAGATGGCTCAGTAGAATAAGCGCTTCCCTGGCAAGCGCAAGGGTCTGAATTCAACCCCCGGTTCCACCAAAAAAAAAAAAAGAAGAGCATTCCAGAAATAATACACGCGAGCGCAGGCCATGGCTACCCCATCGAGGGTGAGACGGCATGTCTCCAGGGAACTGCCCGAGTGGGGTGACACCCAGCTGACTCTCCATGGCACCCCAACACAGCACAGGCCGGGATGTATATGAAGCAACAGACACAAGAAAGGAAGAAGAGGGCTGGGGAGATAGTTCAGTGGAATAAGCACTTGCCTGGCAAGTGCAAGGGCCTGAGTTCAA
>NDGM011166877.1:0-16245 GCA_002564305.1 Octomys mimax | reverse complement strand
TCTCTCTCTCTCTCTCTCTCTCTCTCTCTCTCTCTCTCTCTCTCTCTCTGTCTCTCTCTCTTTGGCAGAACTGGGGGGCTTGCACTCAGGCCCTTGTGCTTGCCAGGGAAGCCTTTATTCTACTGAGCTATCTCCCTGGTCCCTCATTCTCATTTCTTGGAAGATTCATTCTTTTGTTAAAGGGTAACCCTTTCATTTTTATTCTTATTTCCATTTAGCCCTACTTTCATTCACTAGTCATGTCCTTCATTTTATTCTAATTTCTTTGTTCTCTACCCTGACATCGTAGTCTTTCTTGTTTTCTCTGTTTGCACTGTTTTTCTTTGTAAATTATAGGATCTTTACTCTAACATAATTTTCTCTTAAAGTTGCTCCTTAAGCTACTTTATTTAATAGACATCACAAAAGCATAACCTGCAATTATTATTTCTTCTTCCTCAAAATACTGTGTTTTGTGTTATAATTTGATCTTTTTGTTGGCTTTAAGATAATTACATGTTTAATTTTTTTTTTCTCCTTTTAAAGAAAAGAAGAAAAACTAATGATCCCTTTGGTTTAGGTGGTGCTGTCACCACAGTAGGAAAAGGATTGCCAGGGCGAGGTAAGGTGGAACAGTAACTTATCTGGAGCCTTGTTGCCAAGCAGTAGCAATCTCAGAATTCATATGGCAGCCAAAGAAGTAGGGAAATTGGAAAGCAAAACAGTTACTCAAATCAAGACAGTTTTAGGTACTCCTTAGTATTTGTGTTTACAGCTCTTTTAATTTTTCTACTTTTAAAAAACTTATTTATTTGTTACAGGATATCACTACACAGCTTAGACGTGTAGAGGTCCTCTTGTCTCAGCCTCCCCAGTACTAAGACCACAGGCATGTGCCCACCATGCCCAGTTTGGGGCAGCATGGTGCATCTGGGGCCAGTGCAGAATGTGGTATTGGGGATCAAACCAGGGTCCTTGCACTTGCCAGAAAGGTTGTTAGATTGCTGAGCTATCTCCCCAACCTCCTTTAATCCTTAAAGTAACCATATGTAATGTTAGCTCTGATTCTTCTCATATAAATGAAATAAACTTTAGTGAGGTTAAAAACAGAATATTTGATCAAGATTACTCAAATCCTGAGTGACAGAGCATGCATTGGAATGTAAGAATTATCCTCTAATTCTGTGGGTGGCTTTGTGGGCAACCATTACTTAAGCCATTTAAATGAACAAGCATCTATCCAGTTTTTTCTACCAGTTTTAGCTTCCTTTGGAACTTTCTTGTCTACCTTTAAGTTAATTTTTTTTTTCCATGTCTCATCACGCAGTTCAGACTCATAGTGATCCTCCTGATTTCTGCGTTCCTAGTGCTGGGATTACAGGCATGCGCCATCACGCACAGACTCCATCACCAGCTCAGTGCGCCCCTGGGTGGGGCTGGCGCACCCTGTGGTGCCAGGGATCGAACCCTGTCCCCTGCGCTTACCCAAGCAAGAGCTTAGTCCCTTGAGCTATATCACTGGCCCTACTTTTCTGCTTTTAGTGTGATTAATATTTACTCTAGTTATTAATTGGTAAAAACACAAATGTTTAATTTTAATGGCAATTATGCTTGTGGATAGGCAGTTTAGATCAATGAAAACTAAAATTTCCATGTGGGTCATTTTCTGGTTGATATTTTTAATTGCCTGATACTAAAGTAATAAGTTAAAAAATAATTTGACCTACTGCAAACATTTCTGAGTCTCTTTCAATTAATCAGGCTTTGGATAGCCCAGAAATGTGCCTCAGGCACTAATGTGACTGAAATTGATGTTGAAAATGTGGACCTGAGTGAACTTCTAAGTGGCGGAATGCTGGGTTTTATACATTTCAAGTATTTTCATCTTCAATTTTAGTTTACTTGTTTTTAGTAGCTCTTACCCATCCATGGCAAAAAAAAAAATATATATATATATATATATTTAGCACTAGGAGCATAGCCTGTTTTGGGTCTACAGCTGACAAAACAGTAGCAAAGTTCCTGACTTTGTGGAAGTAATTAGGGAGATGAAGTCCACACGTACAGAGTACAGGATGAGGAAATGAGCACTGCGATTCTGTAGGATGGCAAGAGAGGGGCTAGAGTGGAAGGTACGTGCAGGGTGGAAGGTAGAGAGGTTACTGGCTGCTGGGTTATCAAGGGGCAGATGTAGTGTAGTAGTGGATAAACAGCAATTTGGGAAGAAAAAGTCTAAGAATGAAATAGCAGCAGCATCAGGAAAAGAAGTGCAGGCAAACGGTTATCAACCAAATTCAAATGCATTTCCCTCACACTCTTCAATCTCAAAGGCTTTCCCCCAATTTCAATTTTGCAATTGAATTAAATTTCTTCTCTATAATTCTCCTTCTATTGCATTTTTCTTTTGTTCTGGCTCTTCTTGATTGCTTTCTGATTAGTTTGACCTTAAGAGACAACTGTTTAATATTGACAAGAACAAACTTTCTATTTTATGATAAATAAAACAAAATTTCATAACAAAATGTAAGAGAATAGCAGTAATATACTAGGTATCATTATCTTCAAAGTAGTTACTCAGAGTACAAGATATAGGTCAAAAAGTTTCTTACAAAGAAGCAACAGATGTGATATTATCTCAGTTCATTGAAAAGAAAATGTTGTGTTTTGATGATAACAATTATTGAGTTTAAATGTTTGCATTTTAAAATGAATGGCAGATTGATATTCTGTCCTTATTTATAACAAGCTCTAATAAAACTATTGGAAAAGCTAACACGTTTTTTATTTATATTCAAGGACTTTGAAAAGAAAGTTCATGAAAAGGGAAAAATACATGTATGTAAAGCTTTGACTACATGTAGTTCTGATTATAAATGCGTAATATTTGGTCCAGATTTGGTAGAAACTAGTGTGTTTTAAAAAGCAAGTATGCAGATTTCCTTGTTTTTAGTTGCTTTACAGTCTCTTTCTTTTTCATTTAAATAAATACTTGTCAAATGCCTTTTATGTGCAAGGCCTGTTCCTATGGCAGATGAAATGCTAACAAATCATCTTAGTGTCTTTGGTTCTTTTTGATGCCATTATAATTCATAGCTGGGATTAGGAAGAACCTTCCAGCCGTGCCTATATTAGAAAGTACAAACTACCTGAGAGTGCAAAGCTGAGGACAACATTTGATGTTTTTTTCTCTCTCTTTAAGTTCTTTCCATCAGGCATTGCTTTGGATGTAGATTTGCCTAAGTTTTCTTTGCTATTCTGCCATCCAGGATCATTAATTTTATGCCTTGAAGATAGGTGATGTTTTCAAATGTAGCTCTAGTGAAGGAACACACATTGATATTTGGCTCATGCATATTGTGTAATTAACTTCATTACTCTCTAAACAGCCAATATTTTCAGAGTTTTGTGTGTGTGTATGTGTGCAGGGTCTCACTAGGCATTGGACTCCTAGTGATCCTCCTGTTTTCAGCCTCCCTAGTGCTGGGATTACAGATGTGCATCACCATGCCTGGACTCCATTAACAGCTCAGCACACTCAGGGGTGGGACCGGCATGGCATGCTGTACCAAGGACCAAACCCTGGTCTCTGTATTTGCTTAAGCAAGTGCTTAGTCTTCTGAGCTATCTTGCTGGCCCTTAAGCAGCAAATATTTTATCCTAGTTATCTCTGAGACTAAGAGAAGGGGCTCCTGGTAATTCCTATTTGTCCTGTAGTTACATGAAAGGCAGTTTGCATGCGACAGGGTACTGTGAGGACTGTGGTCAGAACATCAGGGTATTATAACAGAATTTCTTTCCATGTAAAAATGGGATTTAGATAGGCACCAGCCCAAGTACAAATCACCAGATTATCATGGCCCTGATCCAACGTGGCTGAATCCCCAAAACTATAGCTTATCTTCTCAATGACCACTTCCTCCTGCTTCCCCACTCCAGCCCTGGTTGCAACTTCCTTTTTTCCTTCCCACCCACACAAGGGAGCCTCCAGTCAGCTCATTGTGTGTCACTGAACTTGTCCTTCCAACTCCGCCCCTAGTGAAAGTCCATGAAGACTCAGCTTCCCTGTCTCAGGTCAGAGGATCTGCCCACCTCCCTGCCCTCAATCCTCTCCGTGTCTTCAGAGTTAATAAAGGCTTCCTGTCCCCACTGTCTACTTTATTTCTGCTTCTCTGCTGCACCACTAATAAAACCTAACAGTTCTTCCTTGCACTGTCAGAGTATTTCTAGGCCTATACAACTTCATCCCTTCCTTTCCTCTCTCTCTCCCTCCCTTCCTTCCTTCCTTTCTTCCTTTCTTCTTTCTTCCCTCCATTCCTTCCTTCATCTTCCCCTCCCTCTTTCCTCCCTTCCTTCTTATATACAGCTTCATTGATATTGCTCACATATCATACATATTATCATGTGCTTAAAATTTACTCACTTTTAGTATATTCATAGAGTTTTGTAACTATCACCACAAATAAGCTTAGAACGTTGTTAACAACCCAATAGATTTTCCTACTGAAGGAATTTCATGTAAATGGGATCCTCAAACATGTAGTCTTTCACAACTGTCTCCTTTCACTTTGGTTAGTGGTTTCAAGTTCATAAATATTGTATCAGTACTTAATTGTTTTTTGGAGGCACATAGTCTGCTGTATGGATACATCATATTTTATGTACCTGCTTGTCAGTTAGTAAACATTTGCATTGTTTTCCTCCTTTGATTATTATGTGTAATGTTATAAATATTTATGTATAGGTTTTTGCATGGAAATTCATTTGCATTTTGTTTGATTATATTCCTAGGAGTCAAACTATTGGATCAAGTGGTAGGTCTTTGTTTAACATTTAGGAAATGGCTAAATGCTTTCCAAAGTGGCTGTTGTTGGCAGGGTGTGAGGTCTCTGACTTCCTTATCTCCTTGCTTTTATCACTTAATATTATTTCTCTTTTTTATAAAAATTTCCTATTGAGATGGAAAATGGTATCTCATTAGGTATATATTTGCATTTCCATGATGACTAGTGATGTCACCAACTTTTCATGTGATTATTGATCATTTGTATATGTTTTTTAGAGTGATATCTGTTTAGATCTTTTGCCCATTTAAAAAGTTATTAGGGCCAGCCAGATAGCTCAGTGGATTAAAGCACCTTCTGAGGCAGACACAGGGACCTGGGTTGGATCCCTAGCATGCTATGCTGGTCCTGCCCCCGGGGCACACTGAGACTGAGACTGAGACTGGGCCTGGTGGCATGCACCTGTAATCCCAGCTCTTGGGAGGCTGAAAACAGGAGAATCACACTGAGAGTCCACTGTATAGAGAGACTCTGTAGAACCCTGTAATAAGTACATTAAAAAGTTATTAATATTTTATTATAGAGTTAAATCTGTTCTTTATATGTTCTGGATACAAAGCCATGGGAGCTAGATGATTCTAATATGTGTTCTGCCCTTCTGAGTATGTTTTTCCCCCTCTTTTTTTAGAGTGTTCTTTGAAGCACAAATGTTTCTAGTGTTGATGACATTCAGTTTAGTTTATTTTTCCTATGTTGTTGTTTGTATTTTTGCTATCATATTTGAGAACCCATTTCCAAATCCAACATTATAAATAATGATGCTCATAGTTTTACAAAGAGCTGTATAGTTTTGTATTTTATACCTGGGCCATTGATCCTTGACAAGTTTTATATATGGTGTGGAGTAGGGCTTTATATTTTCAAGTTTTTAGTTGCTTTGGAATATATGTGGCAGGTATACCTAGCCAATTTTGGCTTAAGATGAAAGACAGAAAATATTTTTCAGAAATTTTCTTCAGGCATCAGATTTAAGTGATCTGAAAGATTTTGTTCCTTCAATAATTAGGGCAGATATTTTCTGATATGACCATCTCTTTGGCTCACTATAACAAAATGCCTTAGAATAAGTAATTTATAGGCCCACAGAAACTTACTCATTATAGATATAGAGGCTTAGATGTCCCTAATTAAATATCATCACGGAGCTGGGGATGTAGCTCAGTGGCACAGCACATGCCTTGCAAGTGTGAGGCCCTGAGTTTGAATCATGGTGACAACACTATCACTACCACCACCAAGAACAACAACAATGACAACAAAAACATGCTGGCACATTTCCTGTGGCTAAGAGTTCACACTCTGCTTCATGGACAGCAACTTGTGGTGCTGTTTCCATGTGAGGGCCTGGGGAAGACACCTTGCTTCTCCCTGTTCTTTAAAGGGCACTAATATTACTTATAAGGGTAGAGCTCTTATAATTTAATAAGCTTCCAAAGTTTCCACTTTTCATACTGTCACAGTAGGTATGAACTTTCAATGTCTGAATTTGGGCAACTCCAAGAGTCAGACCAAACCAATAAGGAAGGAGCATCACTATTTAACATTGAGTGGATCCTTCACTTCTTGTTCATCCCAGTGTGATGTAAGTGAGATAACGATCTTTTCATTCTGTTTGTATTATACTTCATTCCCATTAACTCACAATAAAGATTGATTTATTTTCTGTGGCTTATATCTTGTTTGTAGAGATCAGCATTGTGTACTAGGATTTATATTTGTGGAACTCTTGTGAACTATCTAGTGGGGAAGATATTTTCACACACAAGAAATTCTATTCCTTCCACTAAAATGCAGATTTCAGTTATTACAGATTTTATGGCTACAGAAGCCATGATCTATAGAAATTCCCTGAGAAGACTCATTTTGAAGTAGGATACACTTGGTTTTAACTAAGGTTTTTCTTTAGGTAGGAGGGGATCTAAAGTAATTTTTTCTAGAGTATTTTCAACAAAGAATCCAGCATAACCTTCTAGGACAAGTGATTCTAAATCCGTAGGGATTCCCTCATTGTGAGACAGGAAGAAATTACAAACATGCAGTCCTCATTTTCTTAAGAATTTGTAAGGTCGAAGTCAGCTGTAACTCTGAGTCTTCTTTGCCAACAAAAGAGATGCCTTCACTCTATGCTCACCACAAAAATCTGGATTAGTTAATAATCTCTCTAGACATAGAACCAGTAGTAGTAGAAAGAGATGACTAGAGGAATTGGCTCATACAGCCACAGCTGCTAAAAGCCCTCTGACCTCCTGTCAGGAAGTTGGAGGCTGAGTAAATAATACCAGTTGGTAGAACTTCAGTCCAGGGCTGAGGGTAGAGAACTGGCTGCTGGCAGTGGGGGTGATCAGTTGCTTAGCTTGTTTAGGTTTAAATCCAAGGGCCTAAAAACTAAGAAACTTAATGGCAGACACCTTAGAGGAAGAGTGTGGATATTCCAGTTTAAAGAGAGCACATTTGTCCTCCTTTGCCTTTTTGTTCCATTTAGTCAACCAACTGATAGAGTTACTAAGGGTTTACTTAGTCTATCATATGCTAGTAGTAGGTAGAATCATACGCTAATGTCTTTCAGAAACACCCTCATGTATACCGTCAGATATATACTGTGCTAAACTATTTGGGAACCCCTAAGCTAGTCAAGGTGATACATAGAGTTAGCCATCACAAATATAACTACTAAAATGTGACTATGGATTATGAATCTAATCAAAAGGATCATTAAGAATTTTTCTGACTAGTTTATCATATTTAATTGGTTTCCATATTAATACTTGAATAAAAAGTGATGAATAGTAAGAAAAGGAACATGTTAAAAGTGCAGCACTTTCTACGCTTCTGGTCAAAAATGTGACACAGAAGCCTTGGAAAGAAGCTGCCTCCATTTGAAGAATGCCTTCTTGATTCAAGCTTATTGATATAGTTTTCTACCTTAGCAGATTATCTACCTCTAAAGGTTTTTACATTAGCCTTCAGTGTGATCCCTATTATAAGTATATTCATGAGATGAGAGTTTGTCTTATTTATATTGGGCTCAATTCCTAGAAGTTTAATGGCAAGCAGTAAAAGTAACTAAAAGCATTAAAATTATATCTCAAGCTAAGTTCTAATGTAGGCACATGCTAATGTGTTTTCTAATGGCTCAATTGCTATGTTAAAAATCATATAACTATTAAAAACAACAATATACATTATATAAACAAGTGTTACCTTCATATCATCTTGTTTTGAATTTTTTTCCTCTTTAAAATAAAAACATGTTAACAATTATTAGGATTTTCTTGGAAAAGAAACTTACATTCAAATGCAGAGAAATGAGTATGTTCTGTTAACTTACAATTATACTAATATATATGTTTGGCATTACTCTCTCTCCAAAGCAGGCGACATTTATAGGTTGTTAGGTGGAAGAGAATGAAAATTATAACTTTATAGTGCAATTATAACCTAGTTTTGTCCGGTTAATTAGGGTTCTTAAGGTACATTTTCTCTAGAGTATAATAAATTTTGCAAAAAAGAAACACTTCCCAATAATTTAATCATAGACAGTTGTGTAAAAGAAAAGCATGTCTAATGGAAATTGATAGGAGTTTGAGACAGAGTCAGGCAAATTCAAAGGGGTGGGAGAAATTCTCCTAGACAATTATTCTAATTTACTCTGGGGATTACTTGTGGTAAATCAGAGGGGCTTGGGGTGAAAAGAACCAAACTTGTATCCAACATAAAAGCCACAATTTAACTTAAATCTTTAAGCGAAGTTCAATTGGGTTGAGAAAAGCAATTGTTGGAGGAAACTATTTGTACTCTTGAGGATTCTGTTACCAAGGCTGAATTAGAGCACAGTGGTGGCCAGACTTCTTAATTCTCTTTAGAGCTTTTTTTGATGCTTTCTCTTTTATTTCTAATTTTCCCCCTAAGTTTATTGTCTTTGAATTCGGAGAGGAAGAACACACTATTTAAAAGGAATTTTTTTCCTTTCCCTTTCAACATTTGAAGTCTGTATCTAATTTGAAATGCCCTGTTTTCTTCCTTTTTCTTTAATGGTCTTGATAGCACTCAGATGGCAAATCCTCTTAAAGAGCTTCTGGGGCCCTCAAGCTCTCCCAGTCATTTTTCTATCTCTGCTTTAAATCTGTACAGGTACCAGACTATTGTTTAATGGAGTTAGCTAGATTTCATTGAATTTACTAGTTAATTTAATCTATTACCTAAAGTTTTGACTAATTGTTAGGTTACTTTTAATAAGTATGGTTTCAGAAATGATTAATAATATTTTCTGAAACTAATTATTTGTTATTACCACCTCCTCTGTGATAATTTTTTCATTTTACTACCAGTCTTGCTTTGGATAGCTGATTTTCTCTTTGTAATGAGGATAAAGAACCAATGAAATCAATGTAAGTCTGACATTCCAGAGTATATAAATGCACCAGTACTGTGAATTTTTCTTTATATTTTCTTATGATTTTGCTTTTTGAGACAGAGTCTTGCTATGTAGTTCAGGTTGTCCTTGAACTCAGTATGTAGCCCAGACTATCCCTGAATTCCCAACAATCCTCCTGCCTCAGCCTTCTACGCTGCAATTACAGATGTGTGCCACCACACTCAGCAGTCATCTTCACATTTCTAGCCTGTTTTCTCTGAATTTGTGAGATCATTCAACTATATGTTGAAAGCTTGCATGGAAACATGAACATGTTCTTCATGAGTATAGAGAAGAAATCTTCATTTTGTTAAGAATGTGCTTAGCTAGGGGCCAGGGAGATGGCTCAGTGGAATAGGCACTTCCCTGGCAAGCACGAGGGCCTGAGTTCAATCCCCAGTTCTGCCAAAAATAATAATAATAATAATAATAATAATAATAAGAATAAGAATGTGCCCAGCTACTAGAAGGGATAGCAGATTTGGTCAATGGAGAAGGGATTGTGAGTAAGTATCCTTTGGAAACACAAGAGGTAAAGAGGTTGCAAAATAATTCCAAATTCTCTTTGACCTCAGGATGTGTCAGATGCAAGGGAATGAATAAGTATTCAAAATGGGTTCATCTGTACTTCTGTTGCTAATGTTGTTAAATTAAACAGAAAAGAAATTTAAATCCATGTGATGCTCTTGTTGAGGAAAGGCAGTTCAGTGCGCACATTACAGAAATTTGCTCGTGAGCGTATGAGAATTTTTTTCCACTGAGTCAAAGTCACACTGTAAATAAAAGATTCAATTAAAGCCACAATTCCTGTTTTGTGGGTAACTAAACATCTAGAATATGCTAAATAAAAGAATGCCCCTTAGCCAAATACAGATTTGTGAGTATGAGAACATATCCAGTAAGCTGGGGCTCCATGGTAAGGTGCGGAAACATCTTATAGTTAATCCTTCCCATAAACACATATGAAGACAGATACAGTCAACATGGAAATTTCTTCATGAGTCACAGCAAAATGGTACCAGTGAGACATCACAGGACACAGGAGTGCTTTCTCAACCACACAGCTGAGACTGGGCTCCAGTATGTAAAACTATTGAGACTTGATTGTTAGGAGGCCTCAGTCATCAGAGACTTCCTGGAGTCCTGCCGCATGAAGATCCTGAATCAAGGCAGATCCGATTCATCTCTGAATGCTTCCTCCAGGGGAGAGAACTGTGGCTTTATGAGACGAAAGTCACCGAAGGAGCCAGTAGGCTGTGAGCTAGCAAAATGCTCATTACACACAGGCACACAGAAGTTCACCGTAGAGGTGAAGTGTGGTGTGGGAAGAAGGGAGGGACACAATTGCTCCAGGGAGGCAGGCCAGTCTGCTCCATGCCCTAGGCCTCAGGAAGGCTTTTGGAAAGGTGTTGAAAAAAATTAAGAAAAAGTTGGGGGAGGAGAGGTAAATACTTTTTATTGTTATTCAAGAAATCCAAACTTTAGTTAGGAACACTTCATATTTTTATTAGATTTTTTGATAAATAATAATTAAATTTATCTTGGGGAATTGATACATATACTGTATTTTGATTATTTCTCTTCCCCCCAAACTACCCTCCCATCTGCTTCTTTCCTAAGGTCTCTGTCCCATATCCACAAGTCTGCCACTCCTGTTTCTTACCATCTCTCTTTAGTTTTAGTTGTGGAGTTATACACATCTTGGATCACTCATAAAAAACAATATGATATTTAACCCTTCTGTTTCTGATTTAGTATGATCACAATATCAATATTTCAAGTTTATCCTTCTTTCTCAGAAGAAGAAATACAAGTGTCCAATAAGAACATAAAAATGCTCAATACTTTTGGCCATTAGAGCAATGCAAATCAAACTAACACTGAAATTCCAGCTTACTGCAGTCAGAATAGCTACTTGGGCAAGGTGGCTAAGAAGGCTGTCAGGAAAAAGAACCCCTGTATATTGTTGGTGGGAATGTAAGTTAGCACAACCACTCTGGAAATCAGTATAGAGAAGCCTCAGAAAACTGAACCTAGAAATTCTATTTGATCCAGATCTAACTCTCCTGACTATCTTCTCTAAAGAATTAAAGTCATTCATCATATTGTAGTGATACATGGATACCTATGTCTATGGCAGCACAACTCAAAATGGCTAAAGCATGGAAGGGGCCCATGTATTCATCAATAGATGAACCGATGAGAAAAATGTGCTGTACGTGCACACTGAAGTACTAACAAAGGACTCAACAAAAATACACAGAAGAGACTTTTAGGCTTTTATTTAGGGGTTTTCTTGCCACATAGCAGTTCAATTATGATCGGATCCATTTGGTCAGTAAAGAAATCATGAGTTCTTATCCTCAGAAAATATCAGAAATTTCCTGTTCATTTTTACCAGTTTCCAAACTATGGTTTCCTTAGTAGTTATGACTGCTGCTCAGAAATTTCTGCTACTTACTGTTTTAGGTTCTTACACTAGGGGGACAATACAAGGTTTACATATGCATTATAATATGATTTATTTCACTTATGAATATGATCTCCAGTTGAATCTACTTACTGATAAAAGCCTCAAGTTAATCTTTTAATAGCTGAGAAATACTTCATTGTATAACAACACCACATCTTTTATATCTGTTACTCAGTTAATGGGCATTAGGGGGTGTTTCCAAGATTTAGCTATGAGAAATTATGCGACTATAAACATGGGTGCACATATACAAATATGGGTGCACACTGTGTTATGATGCTTTAGTTCTTCTAGATAAATACCCAGGATGGAAGTAGCTGTGTTGAAGAGGACCTCTCTAATCCTAGTTTTTTGAGGAATCTGCATACTGATTTTCATAGGAACAACTGGAATGAGGGAAATCAGAAAATAAAGAAAGAAGATGAAAAAATGTATATGTATATACACACGATAACTGGGACAGTTGCACTGCTAATTTCTGCTGGTCTACTAAAAGGAACAGTTAGTGCTTATTATTATTATTTTTTTTTACTAATTTTACATGCTTATACCTGGGAATCTGAGCAACTTATTTAAAGGCAACAATATGCAATGTAGCAACTGTTATTGAATTATCTTGTTTAGTGAAATTCTGCATTGCTTATAATGTTTTATTATTATTATTTATTCTCTTTAAACAATAAAAAAGACAAACATTTTCTGCTGTTCTTCCTCTTTTTACTTTTGGGGAAAGTAGACTTCTGATTTTTTAGACATGTAAATCTTCTACTGACTGAGAACAAGAATTTTATGCAATTTATAGTTTTGTCAAGATAGGGCAAAATGTCTTTTCTTTTTCTTTGTGTTTCTTTCGCTTTAAAAGTCCTTTAATATTTCATCATTATTTCCCCTCCCTCGTAAATGAGAAGAGAAATGTAAAGGGATGAATAATTGTGTAGGTAAAAAGTTTTTCCCTTGGCGTGGACGAATATATATTAAATATTGCCTGTAAATCTCACATTTAGGATATGTTGAAATATGGAAATCAGGGCATAAACTGGACAGTGATTTGTAGTATTAAAAGTGTGGCCTCAAGCTTTTCTTTTAGAAACTGTGCACATTTAAAGAAAAGAAAACTCTTTTTGCTAAGCCACAAGTTTGTCATTTATAAACAACTTTTTCTAACTCACAGGATATTTGTGAGATTCATACTGCCTACAGCTTGCATTATAGAGAGTGAGTTATCACTCAATTGCAAATAAAGGACCACGTCTAAACAATGCATTTATCAGGTTGCTTACAGTATGTATTATGACAATATGCAAAACAAAGTAATCCAAACGACAATTAGGTTAGATACACAGACAGGCAGTTTTACTATTAGCAGAATGAAAACTAAATCAGAAGGGAGACAATTTTTGTTGATAAGATTAGAAAATGTTTAAAAGATTATCATCCCCATATGTCAGGAAACTTCAGCTTCTCACACACTACTATATGGTATATAAATTTCTAAGCATTTCTGAGGGGAGATATGAAAATAAGGAATTCAGCTCTTAAAAATGTGAACACACTATGATAGAGTAATAAATATCTGAGGATTTTTCCTTAGGAGAAAAATTAAAGATAAATTTTAACATGTAAATATATTTACCTTATCATTATGAGTAGTTGCACAAATTAGGGACAATTTATGTAATAAGCAATAACTTAAATAGATTCTGTATCCCATGGATACCACCTACTCCCTTTCTTGATATAAACTCCTTTGTCCTCACCTCTCATTTCTTTTCCTGGTTTTAGCTCTTGGGTCTCAGTCATTCTTCTGAAGATGCTTCCATTATTTTCAATCTTAGTTGCATTCTCTGCACTGGGACATAAGAGCTGACACCTGATACTTAAAGGAGGAAAGGTTTGCTTTGACTTGCAGACCTAGTAGGCTCATTTCATTGCTGGCCAAGTATAAGGCAGAGCAGCACACTGGAAAGGTCCAGGGAATGACAGTTGACCATCCTATGGCAGACAGACAGCAGAGGATAAAACAAGGGGTTGGGGGACATGCCCTTCCAGCTCACGCCCTTGGTGACCCGCCTCCAACCAATGCTCTCTTTCTAGGTGCACGTTCAGCTACTGAACTCATCAATGGAAGAATCCACTGATGAGTATAATGCCATGCCCCAATCGCCTTCCACTTCCACGATTAATTCTGGAGACATTCTAGATGTGAACCATAATATATTCCATTTTAATTTATTATCTCTCTGGATCCGTGATGGCAAACCTTTTACAGATCAAGTACCCAAACTGCACCCCCAAATCCATTTATTTACTATGAAGTGCTTACCTAGTAATTAAGCCTGAATACTGAGGTTTTAGTTTAGAATAAAACAGCTCCTTCATTAATGTCTTTTGTTTTAAAAGAAAAACCCAGCACCACATATGGTATAGTTTTGCTACCACTACTACGGATGATTACCAATCACTGTAGTCCTTTTTTGGTCACCTTTTGCTTAATGGTACTGAGGACTAAACTGAGGGCCTTAGCCCTGAGCAGTCCCAGCCCTGTTTTATTTTTTGAGACACATTCTCACTAAGTTATCCAGACTGGGGTTAAACTTGTACATCCTGCTGCCTTGGTCTCCCAGAGATTGTAGGTAGGAACCATGAAGCCCAGGGAAGTTCTGAACTTTTGAGTCTTGAGTTCTCCGTGATCTTTTCTCCCATCGTAATTCAGCACCACACTGCTCTGGTTAGCTCCTGTAGGTAGTGTTACTTAAACTGAAGTCTCTTTTTTCACAAAAGACTTTCCAAATAATTCCCAGGTAATTTAAGAAAATTAATTGTCCAGATTCCCAACATACATGGGTTCATTTTCTTGTAATATGCTACTCTGAGATTGAGTTTATAGTTAGCATCTTGTCTTTCTCTATCCCTTTTCATAAAACCCTTCTCCTACCTTACTACCTGCTTCAATTTCCTATTGTTGCCATAATAAATTACCTCAAGCATGATGAGGTACAGAAAGATACATTTATAATTTTTAGTTCTGGAGCTCAGATGTCCAAAGTGGGTCATAGGGAACTAAAATCAAGATGTTGGTAGAGCCATGTTCCTTTTGGAGGCTCTGTAGGTGAATCTATATCTTAGACTTCTCAAAATTCCAGAAGTGCATTATCTTCTCTATTCACTGACTTTGAAACTCTGGTTTCCCTTAATTTTCTCATAAGAAAACTCATAGTTACAAAAAGCTTACCCACATAATCTGAGATAATTTCCTTATTTCAAGATCCTTGATTTAATTACATTTTCAAAGTCCCTTTTGCCATGTGAGGTAACTTATTAACAGGTTCCAGAAATTAGGTTTTGAAGATTTTTTGGAGGGGTCTATCATTTTGCCTATTAATTAAAAACTACTGAAAATTTGTGATATATTTTTATGTTCGAAAGTCTTTTACTTATCACTGTATTTCTATTTCTGCAATAAAATTTAATTTTAAAAATTCATGTAGTTAACATTTTAGAATTGATCTTATTTTTTCTTCTGGGTTTAGTTATACAGTTCTTCATAGTAGCCAATTGATAAGGACATTATATCACCCAATTTGATAATTTCTGAAGATAATATGTAAAATTTCTTTAATCAGTAAGATAGAGGATTTAAGAAATATATTTTTATGGCAATCCATTGCTTATTGAGCCAATGATGGAAGGTTTAGTATACTAGCTAAACCTGTATTTTCATTTGTTTTTCTTTCACAGTTTTTCTTTCACTGAGGAAGTTTGCATGAATAAGTATTTAGAAATTTAAGGAAAATCACATTAATTTTGCTCAATTACATGTTTTTTGGAATTAAGTATCAGAAATTACATAAAAACTCTATAATTTGATATCTATAATTTAAAATGATTTATTAGCTCTTTTATTGAAAGCAGAGAACTGGCAGGAAACTGACTTGGCAAAAGCTTCAATCACCTGTCCACTGCCAAAAGTTGCAGAATAACTCAGTCCAGAAACACCCTTAAAATTTAAGAAACAATCATTTTAGATGCATATAAGCACAAAGAATTAATTTTCACTGCAGAAATATTAGGGTGATAAATAAAAATTTTCAAACATAAAAATATTTATCACAGTGATAAAATTCTGTGAAGGAAATGAAATAGGAAATGTAACTTAATGATGGAAAACAATTGTATAATATATTAATCTGTTAAAGGGGAGCTTATTAACAGATTTAAAAAATTAATGACACATTAAATTGCTCTATAAATGGATTTGTATATTACATTTTAAAGCAACAGTTTTATCTTAAAGTGTCAACACTTACAAGATGTCAAAAATCATATTCTTAGACCTAGAGAAATCATTCCTAAAATTTATTTGGAACCAGAAAAAATCTAGCAAAGGCAATCCTGGCCAACAAAGAAAGGCAGGAGGCATTACGATTCCTGACTTAAAGTTATACTACAAAACTACTGTGATAAAAGTCACCAAGGTATTGGCAACAAAATAGACCTGAGGATCAATGGAATAGATTAGAAGATGCAGAGGCTTCTAC
>NDGM011166874.1:0-20393 GCA_002564305.1 Octomys mimax | reverse complement strand
GCTCAGTAGAATAAGCACTTCCCTGGCAAGTGCAAGGGCCTGAGTTCAATCCCCAATTCCACAAAAAAAAAAAAAAAATTTAGTCTCAGCCTCCAATCAGAAGATCCACTAGAAGCCCAGGGATCTAGCTCAGCGGCACAGCACCCGCTTGGCAAGCACAAGGTCTTGAGTTCCATTCCCCGTACCAAAAACAAAGATTATCCCCTAGGAATGTGGCTCCAAATACCTTAACAAGGGCCAGTGGCCTGGAGTTAGGAGTCGGTGAAGATCAGCAGATCTCTGACAAAATTCCTGCTAACTGAAGTTCTAATCATCACTAAAATCTTCTCCAGAGAGAAGCATTACTGCCTTAAGTCCCAGGAGAGGCAAGGGTGGAGAAGAACCTCAAGTTTCTCAAAGTGCTTTTTAGAATCACGTAGGGGTTTATCTCCAATGCATATTCCACACTTCATCCAAGTCTACCAAACAAGAATCTCTGGGGTGAGACTAAGTAATCTACAATTTTAAAAAGCATAAATTCTGCTTAAAACATTCCCTGAAACAGCCAGTAAGTTGGCCATTTCTCTAGGTAAAAACAAAACCCCACCTGTATTGGAAACAAGTTTTAAATACTCTCACACACAGTTTGCATTCACACATGACTTCTCATCTCTCTTAACGAGCAAGAAGAGTCAAAGTATTTTCTATCCAGGGCTGGGGAGATAGCTCAGTGGTCTAAGCGCCTGCTGGCAAGCACAAGGACCAGGTTTGATGCCAGTACCACATGCCATGCCATGCCCCGAAACCCCAGGCATGCCGTGCTGGCCACTGAGACAGGGCATGGTGGCAAATGCCTGTAATCCCAGCAGTGGGGAGGCTGAGACAGGAGGATCACTACAAGTCTGAGCTGCATAGCCAGATCCTGTATCAAATCAATTAATAAATAAATGATTTTTTTCGTAAAGCATTTTCTGTCTAATCCATTTTTGTGAGGCTTTGATTAATGATGTAAGCTTTATCTTGTCCCATTCCTTCCAAACCAAAAATAAATGAACCAGGGGTATATATAAGAAAAAGCCATCAGCTACACGTAGAAATTATCCTACTACTGAATCCATAGCTGTGATGAGAACTACTCACAGTAACATCATGGTATCTGTATACAATGTTGCATTAGTGATTAGAAGCCGCCACCAAAATTCAGTTTAGAAAGAAATTGCAGGCCAGTTTAAAGCAAGCAGCCTTTCCTTCACAACCCCAAGTCAGAGGTTCCTAATCTCGCTAATCAGTCTCCCTACTGTGGGAAGCTGAAAGGGTAAATAAGATCCAGAATGGGCAATTGTAAAATGGGAAGAAACTGTTTAAAAGGGAAGAAAAACCAGGATAGGGGAAAGGAGAAAAGAAAGGAGAAGCGAAAGACACAAAGACAGACAGACAGACACAGACACACACACAGACACACACACAGACACACACACACACACGATACTTAAGATCGTTACAGTACTAATTTCATTGAGAAAAAGATTTGTGCTACTATTCTAGACAACTTAATGCCTATATCTTGTACTCTTGAGTAACTATTTTAAAGATAAGAGAACACAATGGATTGGCCATTGTTAATCCCCTATTATCTTATGTTGAAATTTTGTTTTACTTTTCTCTTTAAAATAAAATATAAAACAATAAAGGGGTACCAATTCTTTAAAAAAAAAAATTTAAAAACAAAGACTATTAGTCTTTTTCCCACACTACCATGGTATAAGCTCCATCCTAATATTTGTGTCTCTCTTCAAAAAAAAAGAAGACAAAAAGAAAAAAGAAAGGGCATTTGATCCTCAGAAGCACAAATGACCAAAGCTTTGTATCTAAGTCCATTGAGTACAGACACAGAGAACTTGCCTCCGGGGTTATCTCCTGTCCTGCTGATCAACTCTCTGATTTCCACACTGTAGTCCTTTCCTACCTTTGGAATGAGACCCCAACTGCTGACCCTGGTGAAGCAGTACAGCTCAGACCCACAAAGCACCAAACACTAATTGGACGACCACCAAGGGGCACTTCGGAACCATCCACACACGGAGCTGCCGCACGGCATCAAAGCAGAGGAAAAGATGAAGAGCTGGCTGGGGCGCGGGGAGGATGAAATGTCTTTAAACTCTTTATCTACTTTCTGTTACCTGTCTCCGCAGGGGGATGCGCTTGGTCAGCTTGTGCACGGCTGGCTGGCTGCTGAAGTCCGGCTTCTTGGTCGTGGTCTTCATTCGGCACACAATGACTGTTACCACCATACAGGCGATTAAGAAGACCCCTATGCAGTAAATGGCTATTTCCAGGTAATCTGGGGAAGGTGTAATCTCCTTTTCTCTTACAGGAGCTAGATTGTAGATTATAGGTGGGAAGAACAGATAAGCAGGCCACAGCGTTAGGACATCAGAGTAATGCATTGCAACATCGCTACAGGAATCAAAGGCAATGACCGACTGACCAGTCCTGAGGCAAGGTGGGCTTCCCAAGAACTCAATGCTGCAAGACAGTGGAGAGCGCAGGCCCACCAACTGCCTCTCCAGATGCAAATGAGTAACCAGTGTGCCTCACTTTACCGCAGGCTCAGCTGGTCTCTACCTCCAGTCCCAGTGGCTCTCTGCCACCAGTGAGCAGCTGACACCAAGCCACATTCTATTAGGCATCTGGGCAGAGCAAGGCCACTGATTGCACCCACACAAAGGCCTGCTTTTCATGGTAGCCTCTGAATATACAAAACAAGCTGAAAAATCTGCAACATGAAGGTTCCCGTTTTGTTTCTAAGGAGATAGTGGGGATGCTTCAGTCTTGCAGAGGCAGGCTCTTCCAGAGGAAGGCTCAATGGATGATTTATCCCAGATGAACACAGCTCCACATGAAATGAATATTCATGCAGCAGGCTGCCCCAAAAAAGTTTTACTGGCTTATTTAGTATAGTCCAGCATGTTATTTAATTAAGTAAACCAATGCATTTAACATAAAGAATGGACTGTTTACATGAAGTCATTAGATTCATAATAAAGTTTACGGTACTGTTTAGCCATTAAAAAAAAATTTTGTATCTGGGTATATTGAATAAATCACTACAACTTTTCCCTTAAGAAAAACTATAGACATGAATACATATATGATTAATGTAGCACCTTCTTCTATCAACTTCCAGTTACGCTGCTCCTTTCTTTGTCCTCAATGGTCAATGTATAAGCAGTGTATTCCCAAGTAGCACTTGTCTCAAACTGCATTCTTAGTTAATAGGCTAGTACTCGCAGGCAAATTGGTTAAGAAGCGCCTGTGAGGCACTTGCACAATGCAGTACCGCAAGTAAAAGCAAGCTCAACAGCAATCTCATTGTTTCAAGGCAAATATTCACAGAGCAGATTCACAATAAAAGGGGGAACGGATGCAATGGTATTAAAGCTTATACATTTTAATCAGAAAAATACTTGCAAGGTAGTCAAAACTCACAGCAGCAGAGCACAAAATGAAACGATCAATCTATTTTTACTAGATGTAAAATAAGCATGCAGGTAGCCGCTGTATTCTAAAAATAAGGCATTAATAACTGGAGTGGAACATCATAAGCTAGCAAACCAGTGTCTATGCAAGTTTCACAAAGGAAATAATAAAGAGGCGGCGGCAGCAGAGAGGACAGTGTTCATCAAGAAGGTTTAACTAAGCTAGAGACATGTCAGTTAAAGACTCAGGCAGCAGCAGTGTTCAGCAGGCGACAGGGCTTTGTGGATGTTTATTTCTCCACAGCATGGAAATAACATCAAGCCCAAGATGGCACAAGCATGCGCTGCAGTAAAAGCAAACTAAGAGTCCATTCTATTGCAACATGCAACAAGCCACCGATTTCCAAGGTAGGTAACACACTGCTTCTGCACACCTACGTTCAGAGGGGCATCCCCCGGGCACCCCAGGATACACACCCATCTGTTTCTGTCTTGTTAAAAATATGGGACAAGAAGAATAAATCTCATAGGGGATTTCAGCAAAGTGGAATTTGCAATGAGGAAAAAAAAATTACTTTGCATTTTACAAAGTAATTTCAACTTCTTTAAGAGAAAAGGGAATGGGTGAATTTTTATATTGGCTCAATGACTCACTAAAAATATTATGATCCCATTGGGTTTTCACTTGATCATAAATGGAGTGTGGGATCTCCTTGTAACTGAATTTCTAAGACAACTTTCTTATCCCTGGAGGGTCATTTTGAATTTTTTTAATCTTTATGCAAGAATAAAAGGGGCTGTTTTTAACAGAAGCTGTGTTAATTTTATAGCAATCAACCAAGAAAAGGGGAAAACCCAAGGAGAGAAAGAGCAGTATATACCTGGCAGGACTGTCAACCATGCAGAGTGAAAGGATATCCCAATAGAATTACCCGCCAAGCACGTATATTCCCCAGCATCCTCAAAAGTTACATTCCGAATATAGAGAACCTCAATTTCTTTGTCCGTGGTGTTAACACCGGCGGCCTAGAAAACAAAGGAAGCAAGAAAAAGGCTAGAGGACACAGGAACAATTGTGGAAAGGGCCGTGGAACCATGAGGCCTTGCACCGGCGGCTCCGGGAGGTGCTAGCCACTGGAAGATTCCGACTGCAGCCCATCCACAAAGCCCACAACCAAGAGACACGGAGAGCCACTGGCCAGCTCGCTTCTGCAGGCCCATCACCACACCGGCTTCACCACCTAGACATGCATGCAATCAGACACATGGAAAAATCAACCCACAGAGGTCCGTTCTGTTGGCCTTTGCTTTGGTTTGCATTTAGGGTAATTTTCCAAAAGTATAATGCCCAAAAGGCTAAGCTGGGTTATGGCCCTGTTGGCTGCAGACTCCCATGTTGACAAGAGGGTAGTTATATCTAAATTGTTTTGTAATAAAATAAAATACTACAGATAAGCCCAGACACCTCACACATCCCTCTGGGTCTGCGGGAATGAACCAGGATGAAAGGTTGTCTTGGTCACAGGCTCTGGTTAATGTTACTTTCATAAAACCATCTCACTTACATAGCATTAAAGGAAAATGCCAGAAAGCATGATCTCAGCAAAAGAAAAAAAGAGTTTTCCTCCTTTTACTATAAACAGTAGATGTGAATCCTGACAGATTAAGAAAGCCAACCTTCCTCCTTCCTTCAGTAGCATCGGGTGGTATTAATGAGGGGAGATGAACCATCCTTGAATTTGGACTAGGATCAAATATGGAACCAAAGAAACAAGACTTTGTGGGATGAGTTCTATTATGACACGGTTTCTCTACAAGCCTGGGGCAGAAGGAAGTAAGAACTCTACTGCTCCTGAAATGCTACAGATTCGGTATGTAGGTGTGTGTTTCATGGTGTCCATGTGCAGTCATCATGGGAACTGTGCAGCCCAAACAAGATAAACCAGAAGGGGCAACCTAAGAAACTGGGTGAGCATAGAGGGTGATCCTTAGAAGAAATCAGAGCAAGCACTTTGAACGTTGTGGGCATTTTTCCATGGCTGCTGGCATCATGCCAGCTGCATCACCAAAGAAAGATGATTATAAATATACCAAGGCCACAAGAAGAATCCTACAAGCTGCCTGCAGTCTCCCAAAGCACCAAGTCTTTTCAGCTTCTATATCCAGCTTTCTTTTACAAAACAAAAACAGAAAACAAAGACTTTGTTACCTTGCTGTTTGGGCAGGACAGTGAGCCAGGCAGACTGGTTGGCCTGCCCTATATAATTGGAGACCTTACATATATACTCCCCAGCATCCGCCTCAGTCACATTGAACAGAGCCAGCACTTCTGCATTGGAACTATTTATTCCCGAGTGCTAGAACAGACATAGGAGAACAATATAATGGCCAACCAGGAAGGACTCGGTGCTGTCTATGGTCCCACCACCAACACACTACATGACAACAACTTCCATTATGGCTGAAGATCTATGGGTTGATGAAGTCAAGTAGGGGACAGTGAAAGTGACCTGTGGAGAAGGGTGGAAGGTGTGACACACAACTGGTGGAATGGGTTAGCAGTTCCCCAGGTTGGTCATCTTTGCCCAAATTTCTAGATCCTGGCTGTTGTTAGCTAGAGAAAATACTTTGTTGACTGAAAGTTTTTAGTTAGCCATCCATGGTTCTATTGGAAGACTTCTTTTGAAGAATATTCTCTATATACAACTAACTCAACATGAAAGGTATGGTAGGCAATGGGCTAAGAAGCAGCAGTACAGACTTATCTGCCACAGACTGTGACGCTCTGAAGATCAAGCTAAGTCTAAAACTTCACACAGGCCAGACATGGCTGCACATGCCTGCAATCCCAGCACTTGGGAGACTGAGGCAGGATTGCTGTGAATTTGAGGCCATCCTAGGCTACATGGTGAGTTCAAGGCCAGCCTGAGCTACATAGCGAGACCCTCTCTCAAAAAAAATAAATAAATAAATAAATAAGTAAATCACATGTTAAGTGTTTTTCAAAGGATAAAGGATATTTGGGGGGGAAGTAACTAAATTTTTTCTAAAACGTTGAGATTAAAATCTGATCCTGATGTCCTATCAACAGAAATCAACATCAGAATGCAAATGACACGAGCACAGTACCTAAAGCTTCCCAAGCCCCTTCCCCTGTACTCCACTGGGGAGGCAGGATTATGATCTCTATGCTTGAGGCATGCAGCTGAGCCTAACAGTCCTGTCTAAGAACTCAGGCTGATAAAGAGCTGAACTGTCTGACTGGAAATGAAGTATCCCTTCCCTCCCCTACAGCTCCCTTCTGAAATCTTATGAGTAGGCCTGATGTTCTGATAACTTATCATACTCTACTAGCCAATCCAAAAATAGTGCTCCTCTCACATCCAACAGAAAGCCAAAGACTTGGCCACCCCCACGGAGGGGTCACCAGTCGCGGGCCCCTGGCATCTCAGAGAGTTCTCACCTTCAGAACCTTGAGGTAGGGCAGCCCATCAGGCCCATATTTACTGCCGTTCTTTTCCACATGTTTGATCCACTGGATGTGAGGCTGAGCATCGCTGTAAACTTTGCAGACAAATTCCACGTCCCCTCCGACGACCGTGGAGGCATTTGCTGGCAGTCCAGCCTGGAGGATGGGCCTATGTGGTGACCGCTCTGATAGAGATGGAAAAAAGGAGATGCCGGGTGAGAGGATGAAAGACCAATAAATAAGTGGGGGTGTCCAGAAGGCGGTCGGGGGCGTAAGCCAAAAAGGCCTATCTGCTTGCTGACTCCTTTGGAACAACACAGAGGCCCCATCCACAACAAATATGATTTCAAAGGAAACCTCTGGAGCAGAACCCTTGTAAAAAGTACACTTATTTAGAAAATCCAGAAAATAACGTTTGTTTTTTTTTTTTTTTTTTTTTTTTTTTGTGGAACCGGGGATTGAACTCAGACCCTTGCACTTGCTAGGGAAACACTTATTCTACTGAGGCATCTCCCTGGCCCCCAGAAAATACCTTATTACATCCCACACTGCTGGTTATCCACAGCCACCTAATGAACAAGGGATAAGATTTTTGACCATCTAAAGACCAATGGTAGCATGAGGAGTGGTGACTCATTCCCTGGGGATGATTTCCAAATCTCACCTTAACCCAGGGCTTCACATTATGGACAAGTGATAAAAGCAACTTCGTGGATAATTCCAGTACCACAAATGGCTCCTGCACACATAGAGTATCCTACACATTTGTTTTTCTTTTCTTTTTTCTAATAGGACCGAACTCGGGACCTTGCACTTGCCAGACAGGGGTTTGGCACCTCCTATATATTTCTAAGACGCTCCAAGAAAGCCTACATTCTTATTGTTGAAAAAGGTCCTAGAAACTAAAGGTCAGAATTATGAAGAGACCACATATGAAGAGACCAAGCTAACGCCTGGATTCACGTCTTTATCATGACACTTACTCCATCTGTTGACTCCTTATTCGCAGCAATTGATCTAATACTAAGTCAGCTGTGGCAAGGGGAGAGGCAGATGCAGTTCCTAGCTGCAGGCTACACTTTAGACTGTCTGTGAGGCGATCCTACAGAGAGATGCTTGCTGTTTCCTCCCAGCCCTCATTTCTCTTGCTTCTTTCTTTATTAGAGGAGGTTCTCAACCAGGAGCATCCCTTCGTCTTATACCTAGGGAGGGTCCTCTCTGCAGAAATTCTGCAAAAGTAACCAAATGAAGGTGAGCTGGCTGTTCAAGATTTAAGTAACAATTTAAACCTGGGCCAAGGCCTTAGCAAATATTTCTCCAAAGAAGACATATAAATGGCCAACAGAATAGGGAATGATATTCATCATTAACCATCAGGGAAATAGAAATCAGAACCAAAACTACCTTTCATTTGTCATGATAGCTACTACCAAAATGTATGGGCGGCCTGCACAAAACAGCATGGAATCTCCTAAAGAAGGAATGCCAGCATGACCCTCTGATCCAGCCATCCCACATGGATTTAACCAAAAGAACTAAAATCGGAATCTGAGACACTAGCAGTCCTCCCTTCAGCAGAGCACTATTCCTGCCAGCCAAGATACTGATTTTTTTTTTTTTTTTGTAGTTAGTACAGGGTCTAACTACACAGATCAGACTCATAGTGATCCTCCTGTTTTCACCCTCCCAAGCGCTGGGATTACAGGCATGCACCACCACGCCCAGTCTTAGTCGCCATCTCTGCACGCCCTGGGAGCAGAACTGGCATGGCACACAGGGGATCAAACCCCAGTCCCCGCACCTGCCTAAGCAGGGGCTTTAGTCCACTGAGTTATCTGGCCAGCCCAAGCTACATAGCCATCAACAGATGAATAAAATAAAATTATCTCTTCTACATACATGGAAAATCATCCAGCTCTTACAAAGAACAAAATCTTGCAATATATAACAAAGCAGAGTTAGAGGGCATTATGTCAGATGACACAAGACAGTCACAGGAGGACAAGTACTGCTTGGTTCTACCTACAGCAGGCATCTCAGCTGGTCATGTTTATATATTCAAAGAGTAGAAGAGTGGTTGCAGGGCAAAAGGGGAAATGAGTTGCTAACCATGAAGCACAAGCTTTCCATCCAGCAAGATGAGTAAGTTCTCGAGATCTACTGTAAAACATTGCCCCTATACCTGACAAAGTATACAGTTAAAATGTGTTAGGAAAGTAGATCTCATATTAAGGGTTTTTATAAGAATAAAATACAATGAGGTAAGGCCACACTGCTGTGCAATCTTGTCTACACAAACACCATAAGCATAAACTCCCCGGGATCTTCCTGCATGACAGCTCTGTGAAAACCAAACAAAACCCAATCCTCAGTCTATTTCCAACACCATCTCTCCAACACCTGCACATACTAGCCCTCTTCCTCTCTTTCTCTTCCAACTGTGGGTACCACTGCCCTTAACTCCAGCTTAAAAACAAAGGAAATGAGGAGCCCTGAGCCAGCTCAACGCATCAAAAACGTCTCCACGATGCTCCTAAGAAACCGTGTGCACTGCACTGGGAACAGCAAGTTACCATGATAAATATCTACGCATTTCTATTGGAACTTTTCAGGTTAAAAAATATCATTCAGTGGAATTTGTTGGATCACAGCCAAACCATCACAAATTGATTTTACTGCATAAGCCTATTTCTGGCCTTTAAAAACTTTCTGAAAAGAAAAACTGCTAGCAGTTGCCCTTTACAGATCACATTCTGCTGTGTCCCCTCACTTAACAGACACCTCCATGTCCACATACAGACAGGATTTCCGAGCCCCCAACGATGTCATTCATCTGTTCTAACATCACCAGCTTAGGCTGAGCAGAGAAGCCCAAAGTCAAGACTCCTAGTATCTGAGGTCAGAAAAATGCAAAGATTGGTGTCTTCAAACAGCACAAAAGACTCTAAGACTTTGGCCAATAGGCTGCCTCAGAGATGGGCCACAGGAGCCCATGTGTGCCTGGCTGGCCCATCCACGTGGGAAGGACAGAGTTAAGTCCACTTCCACACACCGCTCTCCTCCTCCTCTCTTCCCACCAGGCTCCCTACCAAGAGATTTAACAGCAGGAGGGAAGTTGTCCTCTGGCTGGATATTACCAGCCAACTTCACAAAATATGCCCTTTCATACCTGTCAAATATCAAAGCTTATTCCTTCCCTCAGGAAAGTGGGTTTTGGGTATCAATTCATTCCTCAGCTCAACTTTCCAGTTTTGCATTCACATACATATGTGTTATGATAAACACTGACAGTTTAGATCTAAAATGTCTTTTCTCAGAAACAAAGGTACTACAAAGGTCTGGAGATGTATGTCAGTGGCAGAGCACCTGCCTAGAACACAGGAGGTTCTAGGTTCTAAACTCTAGTGCCCTCCCCTAAAACTGTTAAAAAAAAAAAAAAAAATTAATGTTATAAACTAGAGCTACTAAATTTCAGATCAAGCCCTCTTTCTTCAACATGCTTATTTCTAATAAATTGTTTCACCGGCAAATAACGTGCGCTTAATTCCAAATAATGCTGCCCGTGAACAACAAGAGCCTTCAGAATGCTGACGCCTCCGGCTTGCACCAGCCTTTCGGGGGAATCAGTCACTGGGGCAACCCTGGCAGGGCTCACTACAGAGCTGCAGGCTTGCTTTACTTGTGGTCACAGCACCGCTGGGCTCCAGTTATTAAGTTATTCCACTGCTACCCAGACTATTTTCACCAAAAGGAAAAAAAGAAACCTTTGCAATGGTTTAATGTTATTGCATTTGCAAATTACAGCATACCGAATGTTACCACTTACAGTCTTGAATTCATCTTTTCAAATTTTCTCACCTTATATGAAATAACCTCTTAACCACCCCCTCTCCCCCTCGGCCCTTTCTCACTTTGGGTACAAAAACTGTAAGCAGAATCGTTCTGTAATAGAAACCTTATACCACCTTCCAAAACTTATTACAGCTGCTTTTGGTATAAAATGAAACCTCAGAGAATGTTATTTAAAATGTTTTTTAAAAGTCAGTAGGCCTCATGTTTCGTTTCTCCACATCAGGCTTCGATTTCCTTTGCAACCTTATTCTCTGCCCTTAAACAAGTCGGAGAATGAGGCCTGAAACGTCTTGGAAAAGGTCCCAGGATGCCAGCCTCTGCTGAGTGCCGCGCTCTTCCCACCCCCTTCGGCCATCGATCTTGCCTGGTGTCCATCAGCCCCTCAAGAGCAGCAATCAAGAAGCGGCTGACAGCACCTGACTTCTAGGGCACTGGGGTAAAAGCCAAGTGCAGATGGCCGGTGAGGAAGCAGCTCAGGCGCGGCAGACAGCTCTGTGTGGCCTTCCTGGTAGGCACCAAGAGAGAGGGCGCGAGTGAGGAGGACAGCGCTCCTCCCACAGCCGACCCTCCCCCCCCCCCACCGCCCTGGAAGCCGACAGGCCCCGAGCAGACCGAACCCCTTGGGTTTGCAACTTTTCACGTCAAGTCAAAATAAAAAGGATTAGTCCATGAATTATTTCTGGATGAGACATGAAAGCCCAGAGCTGGCTCAGTTCTTTCCCTATGTGATAACGAAATCACATCTTCCCCACAGGAAGGATTTACAATGTTAGGCAAGTTTCTTTTACAGCATGTTTAACTCTCTGATATTATATAAAACAGATTTTTTTTTCTTTTTACAGAAGCAGTGAAATAAATACATAGAAAGCCGAAGGTTTGAAGAACAGCTCACCTCTGTTACTTGACTGCAATTTAAAAATAGACAAGATTCTGAGCTCCGCAGGTTGCAAATGTACAATACGTGGACCTGCAGCAGGATGAGGACCTTTAAAATAGCAATTCCAAGGTCCCTGTGAGCATTCCAAATTAAGACACAATGGAAAGCCGGCCAAAGGGTGCGGCTCTTGCCCATGGGACAGTTGGCTGCACTGCTGGAATGAAGTTCCACCAAATAAATGCGTAGTAAACACACTGAAGTGCTCTAAAAAATACATTCCCTCCCCGCCTGTCTCTCTCCCTCCCCTCTCTCCTCTCTCTAGCTCTCTCTCTCACTCTCACTCTCTCACCCTCTTTTTTTCAAGTGTCCACTTCACTAAAGTAGAAAGCCCAGCTGCTAAGAGGCTAAATAATCCAGGTTGACTCTGCAAATCTTATTCTATCACTGGGAACCCTAACCCAACTGAAGACTGCAGGAAGAAAACACAGCCTACTTCATTCCAAGGGGTAATTAGGGAGTGAAGGAGAGAGAGAGAAAAAGAGAGAGAGGGAGAGGAAGAGGGAGAGGGAGGAGGAAAGAGAGAAGAAAATACCTGAGTGACAAAGAATAAATCTTTGTTAATTGACCACTGAAATTTTATAACATGCCTGTCCTTCTCTGGACATAATAATATGTTTGCTCATAAGAGATCTACAGCTTTTGCTTTGACATAGCAAAAGCCATAAAAAACATCCAGGGATCAGAGGCCTCATGGCTGCAGGCTCAGTAAACATGCATCCCGGGGATCAGAAGAGAACCAGGCTCTTAAATTACACCTATAAATTAATCAAGCCCAGAGCCCTTGCTTTCCCAACACACACTGGTCTCCCAAGTTTTTCTCCCCAAAAGTTCAGCCGCCCTTGCGACAAAGAACCAGTTCAAAGCCTCTTTCTTGGGCCACAGCGCTCAAATCCCACGGAGTCCTCAGTTCTGATCTGGAAGCGGCCAGTCTCTGCTCTCAGCGCTCAGGCAGCTGTGCACTAAGGGAGCGAGGCGAGCCTTGCCTGCTCTGCCTTTAAATTAAAATCAAAATTTAATTACCCTTCCTTCCAAATGGCAGTTTCTTAGCAACTGTGAGGGACTCAAAAGGGAAAGTAAGATCTGTGATTCAGGAGACAGAGTGAGAACTGAGAATTCTCTTTTTGTAAAGCCCAGCCTACTTTTTTCTAAAGAATAGGCGGTGGTTGCTTTTGTTGCATAAAAAACGCACTAAACCAGTTAGGATGAGGAGCGGTTGTTAGGAGGAGGAGGCCATCAAAGCCTTCTGAAGCCTTCTGAAGCTGGAGCAGCCCAATAACCTGCTAAAGGCCTCACGCTCCTTACAATTAGTAGAATGAGTTCATTGCCTTGTCAAGACTCCGCCTAATGCTCTCAAGTCAGACAGGCTAAATCCAGCTGCGTTCTGAGTTTTGTTTTTCCTGAGCTTTAAAAGTGATCAGCAGAAAAAAAAAAAAAAAAAAGCCAGGCTGGGATGGAGAGGACATTCAGAAAGGGTCCTGGGACTGTACAGTGATAGGGTTCAGAGTGCTGGGCACCCTCAACATTACTTTTTTAAAAACTGAAAAATCACACTGCATGGCCGGTGACTCGTTTGCTGCCCTGTCCTCTTCTGCTTCTGTCCTCTTCCCTCTGCTATCTGTTGGCCAGGTGTTCACACCTTCTGCCTGGCCATCTGCCTCTGGGAAGTCCTGTAGAATCGGGCGAAGACCCAGCTGCCTCTAAAACACATACGTATCTTTTTGCAGAGACAGCAATGGCTGCGGAACGAGCTTGTTTGGGGAAAGATGAAGCGTCTCCCCTCGAGCAGGAAAGTCATGAAGTGACTTATGGAGGCTGCACCATGTGAAACGCTAGAAGCAAAACACCACTAATTCCTTTGTGCTTGCTCAATGGCGTGGACAAGTGAAGTGAAGTGCTGGCTGGGGCTCAAGTCTGGGAAGACCCAAGCAGGTGGAGGCAAAGCACCTTCACTAATTAATGTCACAGGCTCTGTGATTTGGTTTGGGGATGAGTGGCTTCTACCTGCTGCGTGTCAATTTGGATCTTCTTGGGCAACTTACAGAAGAAGGGCTCTGTGTCATCTACTCAGCCCAAATGTTGAAGATACTCTGAGCTTCGTACCTTCCAAAAGTTAAACCAGAGTTGATGACTCTTTGACGACCACAAAGCTGGGCCAAATTTAGGTTCGAAGGAGATGTGGCTTTCGGATGATGAGGAAGTTCTAGGGATGGACAACTGGGATGGGTTGACAACCGGAATACCCAGAAGGGCACAGAATTGTGCCCTTAACGTGATTAAATGCTTATGTTATGCAATTCTTGCCACAACTTAAGAAAGGAGGGGTCCTGGCAAAGGCAATCATACCGTGGAGTGGGCAAGACCTATTCTAGGATCATGGGACACCTACATACTCAGCCAAGTGTATTCGTCATGTCCTGTTTATTAAATGAGAGCTTTGCTCTCTCTCAACACTAAGACTCTGCACAAGGTCCCTGCTGCAAGGACCATGGCATGGATGCTGATGTAAATATACACGTCAGGTCTCCACAGCCTCCCTCCTGAGGAGCTGCCGTAAACACAGCTGAGAGCAATCCCGCCGTGCAGGACAGCACAGAGCCCCCGCACCACCACCTGCCTAGGGGGAGCAGCATCTCTCAGGGAATGCAAGATCTTCAGCAGGCATCTGCCTAGCTGGGTTTCCTTCATGGGAAAACCACGCTGGAAAAGTTATTTTTTTTAATTGTTCAGGAATTAAATATACTCTGAATTCCAAATGAGAGTATCTCCTCTCAAACAATTACAAAGAAACTAAAAACCAAACTACTAGAAAGCCTCCCCAAAATGAAAATGAAGGCCATTAGGTTTATAATGATCTATAACACATATCAGAAAGGGTCCAGCTACCTACCTTTAGAATCTGCCCTTGAAAAATATTCACAGATGCCTAGTAAGCAGGTGCATACAAAGCTTATCACTGTAGCATTATTTGTAAGTGGAAAACAAATACAATAAAGTAAACCTAAATGTGATTAAGCTATACTATATCTACGGCCGAATAGGACAGGTCCACTAATACTGAAGCTAGTGGATATACACAGCTATCAAAGAGGCTGTCATACAAATACTGATAGGTCTCATCATCTAAAAATCTTTTCTTCTACAAGAAGATGACAAAAATCTATGCTAATTCCAGATGCTTTGCCTTGCTCCTGGGGTGAATCAAGCAGAGAGGAAAGCTTTCAGCCCATCTGATCAAACAAGTGATCCCTCCCTTTGGTACAAACAACATGAGAAATCGGACAACGAACCCCATTTGTTTTCTCAGGAGACAAAACTCAGACTGAAAATAATCGTACTCCTAAATACTTCTTAGTAAAAGCATCACCTACAAGAGGTTTCAAAATTGTCACCCAGATCACAAAAGGGCTCAAATCCAAGTTCTACTCATCTCCTTACTGTCCAAGCCAGACAGGAGGCTTGCATCAGCCCCAATCCACCCACTAATGAACATTCAGCAACGATCTCACACACAGGATGGTTTTACTTCTTTTGACCACAACATAAAATGTAAAGGACTAAATCCTTCGCTGTTTAGTATCTACCTAAAGTATACACAAACCAGTAAAACAAGAAGTTCCTTTTAAAATAAAGCACAACTCCCAAAAGGTCCTTTTAGGATAACAGCAATGCTTGTGTCTCAAAAAATCACCAGCTCCGTGATACGAAGACAGATTATGTCTGGGGTACAAACTGAGCTGTATTTGGGAAGAAAAGAATTCCCACAGGCCTTGTTCAGAAGACTCTTACAGTGAAAACACTCCAAGAGAAAGGAACAAAAAGGTGTAGTCCCAGCGGGACCCAGGAATCCCCCAACTCACTCATCATCTCACTGTGATAGCCTGGGGTCTTTTGCACAATGAAATGAGAACTCCCAAAGGACAATGTCTGTGTCTTATTCAAGTGACTGTCACCCTCAGGTATACCCTATGTGACATTATGTGCTCCACAGAGGAGTCATCATGACTATACAATAGATCCAGACAGTCCGACAGGGGGCTCTGTTCTACCCTCTCACCACACCAACACAATGATACTGTCATGGCCTCATCTCTTCTCTTCCTAGAGAAGCTGAACCACGTCCCCACAGCAATCATCGATGTCCTTAGCTATCTCTTCCTCAGAGCCTCCCGTACTTGACTTGCTATCATGAAAGATGGAAGAATAACTCTTGAAACTATCCTTCCAGATGAACGCTGCCCCTTAGGTTATGGACATATCCCTGTCACACCCTTCCTTCTTGATTGCTGACATAAAGCACGCATACACACGCTGAATCCTTCACTGGGGATTCTAAGAGAAAGGCAAGCCACAATGGCAAACAAGTGCACGTATCATGTAAAAGGAAAAGAACACAAAGGCCTTCCCACACCCACATCCCCACGTGACCTGGCATGCAACTTCCCCAAAGAACCCTGTTTATAAAGGTAGCCACTGATTAAGCCATATGAGTAAATTAGAGAAAAACTGCAGATTTCTTGCTTTGTACTTTGAAATACACTAAGAGCTACAGAAGTCCCAATATAAATAACTCACTTAACTTTTTCTCTTGTTGATTGAATGTGCTCTAGCTGAAGTAGACTAGTTGAAGCTAGAAGTATTTCAAATGGCAGAATTTTTAAATGCTGAAATATTTGCACAGATTTTACCAGCTGACCACCTCTAATCGGGGGGAAAAAAGCCCATTAAAATCCCAAATACTGAGACCAGGTGTGGTTGTGCACATCTGTAATCCCAGCGCTGGGTAGGCTGAAAACAGTAGGCTCACTAGAAGTCCAAGCTGTGTAGTGAGACTCTGTACCAAATACATTAAAAAAATAAAAATCCCAAATACTGAAAACTCTGAAACTTTTTGAGTGTCAAGGCGATTATCCATGATGCTGTGCAATCAACATCACATTCAAAAGTTTTGCATTTCAGATTAGAGATGTTCCAACGCCTATACTCTTTAACTGGGCACACAGAAACCTGGCTAAATTACAGAACATCTCCCTGCATGCTGACTCCCAAACTCTAGTAAAGCAGTTTTCTTCCCCCTGCCCCCGCCATGTCTATCTGCATCTGCAAGCATGACAAAGAGACCTGCCTACAGAAAAAAATTTAAGACATTAGCCTGACTGTACACTTCTGCATCTTTGTCACGACACAGACTCAATGCCAAAGATCAAACAACAGACCAAACACTAGCCTCTGCCCAGCTACCTCAGCCTAACTCCGAGCAGAATCAGAAGCAATCAGTGCAGCATCCTCCTCGCCTGTAAGCCAAAGGGTGCTCGATGCTTTGTAGAGAACACCAAGAAAATGATGATAGCGCCAAGTGCTAATATGCCTATCCGCACTGACACCCACATAGACTCCCACCTGCTCTCAGACCTGGAAGAACTGCTTGCTGAGCATGTATTTCTTTGCCCATCAATGCACTAGCCATGATCATACTGCCTGCTGGCTGCTTTTGCTCCAGGAATCCCTATTGGGAAACAGGAAAGTGGAGCCACCCTGTAGCAATCAAATGCTCATTAAATAGTAGCTACCAGAGGGAGTTTGGAAATCTCTCTCCTGGAGGAAGGGCTACATTTGACCACTCCATCAATCAAGAACAGGTCCTGTGTTTCAGCCAGAAATAGAAGAGCTGCGTAGGACTGCCTAATACGAGTCTCTTGCTACACTCACTCACTTACTTATTTACTTGGTGCTGTTATTTATAACATTACTCTCATACCACCTCATCCCTTCATGGTGCTACGAAGAAAGCGGGTTATCACCCCCTTGGCACAGATGATGGGACTAAGGCTCACAGGTGCTATAACTCACTAAAGCCATGGAGCTAGTGAAGGATGAAAACAGGATTTGAACTCCCTGCTCCCCTCCCTGCAACACCATGTAATGCCCACTCGAACCTCCAGAGGCGAAGAGACCCTTGTGGGCTGACTGTGGCAACCATGGCTTGGAGAAAAGGCAAAAACACTACCAAAGCCACAAAAGAAGCAACAAGAATGTGTTTCCTGCTCATGGTGCTCCAGCACCATGACTCCACATTAACTTGAGCTTTCCGATCCTAAAGGTCCTCACTAGAACCTAGCCCCTGGTAGGGAACCTCCATTTGTTTTCATAGAAGGGTTGTCTCCAGCTAGATTTCACCACTTTAGAGACAACACCAGCCTAAAGCACCAAATCTTAACCTTAGTACAAAAACTGAAAAAGCAAGCCAGGTATGGTGGCACACATCTGTAATCCCAGCATGCAAGAGAGTACAGCACAAAGATTTTGAGTTTGAGGACAGCATGGACAACAAAGGAGAGAGCGAGAGAGTGTGAGCAAGACAGAGAGATAAGACACAAGAGATAAGAGATAAAGCCGGGGAGATAGCTCAGTAGAATAAGTGCTTGCCTGGCAAGCGCAAGGGCCTGAGTTCAATCCCTGGTTCCATCAAAAAGAGAGAGAGAGAGAGAGAAGAGATAAGAAACAAGAGACAAGAGACAGACAGAGCATGAGGACAGAATGATGGCTGACAGGAAGAACATGATAATGAAAAAACAATCAAATGAGGTCTGACCAGGAGACCTCAAGGTCAAGAGCCACAGGGCTCCAGAGTGGAAATCTGGCAGCTACCAGGAAAAGAATGACCAATACAGCCCAACACGGCAGCTCAAACCTCTCCAGATCCTCAGTGCTATGTAGCTCAAGTGCTTCAGTTAAGCCTCATTACAGAGGAACAAAAGCTCCACCCAGAAGCCACAGAATGATGGACACTGGGGCATGGTGTGGTCTTCCTCAGGGGAAAATGTGCAGTATGCATCTAACACTGACAACTTCAGGAACAAACTCACCATTGCATTAACTAGCAAGGCCACCATATTGTCATTGATGTAAGCACTACTCTAGGCCAAAATCTACAGAGGTTCCCAAGTATATTTTCAGATACGATTCTCGGGAGTCGGGCTTTTCTCTGTCCCTTCACCTCTGCACAGAGAGCACACTACGCAGTGATCTTCCTAGGACGCAGGCTGCCCCTGGCAATAAACAAATGTGCGCAATTTCTCCTTCTCCCACTGGGGACCTGCTGCCAAGAGCTCAGCACAGTTGTCAATGCCACAGTGGGCTTATCATCCAGTTCTTGGAACAGGCGACTCCTCATTCCTCCTGAGCACACACCTGAGCGGGAGTCGGCACGGGACGGACTCCTTCGTGTTTTCAGGCTGTGCCCCATCATGTCTGGAGCTGCGTTACAGAGGACTTAGGTCAGGGCTCATCACAGTGCCATTCTGGTCTGCCACTGAGCAAGTCGGGGCTAGTGGTAAAGCCAGGATGATCTGCACACTGCCAGAAGTGAAGTATTGCCCCTGATGCCTGCCCCCCCCCAACCATTCCCTGAGAGATGCTGGTCTGCTGCTTAAACCTATCATTGCTGGGTGAGGGGCAAAGTTCTGGAAAATACATGGCTAGCCTAGGCAAATCCAGAAACACCATCTCTACTCCCATTGTACTTTGCCCCAAAATATCAATGCCAGATGGGAAAGCCACCCCGTTATCTGATGGCCTCTGGGAATCCAGAACTTGAACATCCAAGAGAAGGAAAAGCTCACAGAATCCTCATGAGAAAGAGCAATCAGTCTTTTGAATCTCAGTCTGCGTCTGCTGTCTGTCTCTCTCAACTTTTGGTTCAGAAAAGACCTAAGTACAGTGGTGACAGCCACTGGTGGTCCACACCAAAGTGACCACAACATGAAGGAGGAGGTACCTGCAGTTGGAGCAGCACTGACCTAGGAGCTTAGAGCTACACTAAGCCACCAGCTCCACTGCCTTTTCCAAGTTCTTGCATGAATCATTCTATCTGCTGGACCTGAATCACCTCTGCTGAAGACAGCATGGGGAGATGGGGTCAAGAGGCCAACTCAGTGAACTCCAAGCCCTTGAGCTCTCTGAGTCTCTTCTGCAAGTTCAGTATTCAGATTAGCCTTAGGACAGCTTCGATGACAAAGGGGAACCTATAGCAGGATACAGGAACATCATCAGCTCCTAGCCAGTTCTGTCGGTCCCAAAATGGTACCTGGTTTATTTAGTAAGACTTGTGATGAAGACAAAAACTAGCAAAGATTATTTCCTATCCTCAAAAGAATTCAGCTTTAGGAAGTTTTTTTTTTTTTTTTTAATTGGCTGGCTGAGGCTGCCTTAAGGGTGTGTCTGGTAAGGGACATGGAGCTGGGAATCGAACCATGGTCCCCTGTGCCTGACTGGGTTTGCCAGAGCAAGCGCTTAAACAACTGAGCTAACCCCTAAGCCCTCTAAAAGTTGAGAAGGATTTTTTTTTGGGGGGGGGGGTGTGAGACTGGCTCAGGCTACCTTAAGGGCAAATCTGGTAAGGCATGGGGAGCTGGGGATCAAACCACAGTTCCCCAGGCCCTGACTGGGTTTGCCCCAGCAGGCACTTCAACAATTGAGCTAACCTGCCAGCCCCCAGAATTCAGCTTTGGGAGGGAAGAAACTGCCACCTGTGACTGGCCACCTCTACCAATGAGGCATACTCACCTGCCAATTCATCTGATGCCCTACACCTATTGTAGTGAGTTGGATCCAAGAAGAATACCTGTCCTAACCCTTGGCACCCATGAATATGACCTTATTTAAAAAAAAAAAAAAAAAA
>NDGM011166861.1:0-13656 GCA_002564305.1 Octomys mimax | reverse complement strand
TCATTTGATTCTAGTGATTTCCAGTTTAAAAATAATTTTGCCCTGTCCCCATACACAAAAGGAATAAAGGAAGAAGGGACTTCCTTAACTCATATATTAACTTAACAATTGAGTAAGTAGTAAGCAAATTAGGAAATTGGATCTAGACAATTAAGAAAAGAATTATTCTGGAAGTTAAGGAGACAAATAACAAAGAAAAAAAAAAAAAAAGAAGTAAATTGGCCCAGACACAAGACAATTAAAGACAGCATTGTATTTGATGAAATTTTATTTAAAAAGAGCAATAATGGTATCTCTAAAGAAAAGATTAAAAACAGTGCAAGTGTACTGAATGGAAATATTATTAAGAGTTATATTAGAAAGAGGAAAAGGAACAGGAAGGAATAGGATGTAGGAGACACAGTGACTTGCAAAATATTCAATGTCAGCTTTCTCATACCAAAAACAATCTGAAATTTCAGTTAAAATTGCTTAAGCGCTGGCGAGATAGCTCAGTGGACTAACATGTCTCCTTTGGCAAACTCAGAGAATGCCATGCTGGCCCGGCCCTCTGGTGAGGCAAGCTGAGGCTGGTGAAAGAGTCTGGGTGTGATTGCACAAGCCTGGGATCTGAGCGTTGGGGAGGCTGAAAACAGGAGGATCACTGTGAGTCTGGGCTGTGTAATGAGACCTTGTACCAAATACATAAATGAAAAATAAATAAATAAAATAAAATTGTCTAAAATGATCAGTGAGCTCAGAGACAAAAGAAATGGCCTAATATACATAGAATTGGAGTTCTTGAAGGTTTATGGAAGATAGACAAATAAATATTTGCATACATATTTCATGAAGCCGCAAATCTCCAGATCCAATATTCAACAAAACATATAGATAAGAACGTTGAAGAAAAGTGTACCAAGCATGTAGTCTGTATCTAATTTGTCAAGGTTGATGCTGTAGCTCAGACAAGGATTTCCAAAACACCATGTGTTAAATACATTTACAGGCACTGGAAACTTTAGAGGGAGCTGGAGAAGGGAGTTAGGTTATGGGAGCTGCACCCTTCAATGGGTACATGGGCCTATGGCCCTTTGTGCTCCCTCTATTTGTGTCTCAGACTCCAGGAGGTGAATAGAGCTCACCTTCAGGTGCTCCTGCTATGATGGGCAGTGCTTCCACAAGCCCAAGAGCACAGGAGCTGGTTGACTGGGGGCTGAAACCTCCAAAAGCATTATTCAAATGAAGTTGCCTGTGCACAAGTTGATTGTCTCAGATGTTTAATCACAGTGTAGCAAATAATATAAAGACCATCTTAAAAGCAACCAGAGGAGGGCCAGTGAGATAGTCAGTAGACTAAGTGCTTGCTTAGGCAAGTGCAGGGACTTCACTGGCCCTGCCCCCAGACAAGCTGAGCCTGCCACAGAGACTGGGCATGGTGTTGCACCCCTCTAATCCCAGCTCTGGGGAGGCTGAAAACAGGAAGATCACTATGAGTCTGAGCTTCAGACTTTAAATACATTTTTAGAAAGCAGTCAGAGGAAAGACACATTAATTGGGCCAGTTGAATTCTTCTAAAGCAATACAAAAGAACCTCCTTGGAAAACACTGGTGAGATGCTGAAAGGGGGAAAGATAGGTACAGAACAAAGGAAAAAGATAAAGGGCTCTTGAATGTATATTTCTCAATTGAGTACCTGAAAAAATTCTGCAGTGATTTCTATTTGTGTCCTAAGTTATGAAGGTGACTATGGGGAAAAAATGGAGAAGTCAATACCACTGAATGGAAGTCTAAGGTTACAACCATTCTCCTGGAAGTGCAGAGGCCAGTTGAGGACTGGTGAGGCTGAATAATTCCAGCAAGGTTTGGGTCACAGCACCTGTCTCAAGTTATCTGATACCTGACCTCAGGTGAATATAGACCAGGGCAATATTGTCTCAGTATGTAAGAGTGGAGAAAGGAGCTGCCGGGTTTTGTACCATGGATAATTTTGGTTGCATGCTTAGCAACAAGACTAGCTGATTACTGCATCTAAAACTGGGCTGGCTGGGAATGGCAGTCCTTCTCCATCCAGAAAAGCCCTCCAATGATGTCAAAACTCATAAACACGGAACTTCTTAAAACATGACTAATGTCATGAATCTTTTAATATGTTGATACTTGAATAAAGCAAACTTTAGAGTGATAATGAGCCATTTAGGAAACAGAGCATATGTTGACCTAGGTAGCACTGAGAACACTTCACTATTAGAGTATCAAGCAGGAACACTGCAGATATCTAGGGAGTCAATGTAGTTCATCCTCCTAAGTTACCCACTTATATGACATTAGGGAAATGGACCTGAAAAGTAGAAGAGTCTCTAACAGCATTGTTTGGAGCTGAAAGACATGTTGGAAATATGATATGATCAAAGTGGGTGGTTCATCAGTTATGATGCTAGTCAACATGAGATGAAAAGTTAGCAAAGCATCGGCAGAGAATTTGGTGTCATCTGGTAGAAGTAGTAGTTATGGCTGAAGAGGTGTAAAGAATAGTAGTAGGAGGCACCAGGGAGTGGAGGCCTCCTTCTGGGGCTAAGGGGATGCCTTCTAGGATGCAGGTGTCTCTTGGGGAAGGCAGAGATATCCATCAATGACTAGAATGGTGCAGACAGTGGGACCCTCAGCAAGATGACACTCAGGCAACAATGCAGCAGAGTATGTGTCTGGTGGAGAACAGGGAACATTTTGCTAACTTATTGCAACAAGATCAAAAACCACATGGAATTCCTAATAGCAGAAGGACAACAGTGCCTTTTGTATACTATGTGCCTTTGGAGATGCAGTCCCTGGGCATCACTGGGGTGGAAGATTTAGTGTCCCTGTAAAGTTGCCCCTGATGTAGTGGGTGAGGCAATGTATGTGGACAAGCTGGGGGGGGGCTTGTATTGTATTATATCAAATCATATCATATCATATCATGTCATCTAGGGAGATTTCATCTGCAGCAGTGAATTTTCAGGCCAAGGCAATGTTAACTTGGATGTAGAAGCCAGTTAAACTGAGTATTGACCCAGGTTGATAAGGTCTCAGCATTGCCCATGCTTTGTGGCTTAGATCAAAGACTTGAATATCCACGCTCTCAACTTAGGAAGAAATCCAAATACATATTAATAACATACTTAGCAGAATGTTAGACAGCTATAATTGAGGAGTTCTTAGTTTTCTTGCTTTATTTTTTAGGAAAGTTTAGGCTGAAATTGGCTGCTTATCACTTGAGCAGGTGCTTTCTGGCCTGCAGGATAGCTGTAATTCTTATGTCCACAAGAGTGTACACCCTCTGTCTGGCCTCCAGCAGCTCTTATGGCATTGGGAAAAGATCAAACATTTAAAAGGATAAGTTAAGGGCCAGAGCAACATAGAGGCTTATTTGGGAATTATCTATCATATGAAAAGATTTTTTCTTTTAATGTATTTGGTACAGGGTCTCACTATGCAGCTCAGACTCATAGTGATTTTCCTGCTTCAGTCTTCCCAGAGCTGGGATTATAGGCATGTGCCACCAAGCCTGGTCTTGGTGGCCAGTTTAGCATACCTGTGGTGGGCCTGGTATGGCATGCAGTACAGGGATCGAACCAGGTACTTGTACTTGCCTAGGCAGGCATTTAGACCATTGAGCTATCTCCATGGTCCTCGGATGAAAATTTGTAAAGCAGTTTTTGAAGAGACCAACCAGGACACCTTTCAGTTAAGCCAGCTACTTGAGACCTACCAGGGCCATGAAACTCTATTATATACTTCATCCAAGATTGTTGCATTGTGTGTTTTGAAAATTAAATGTGTATTTTGGGTAACAGAGAGGCAACAGATTCCTAGAACTTTTAACACAGAAAGCAGCAGCTTTCAGTTAAGATCTCCATATTTTGTAACAAATGTAAAGATGGGATGTGTTGCTGGTCATGAAGGATGTAGCTAAGATGACTGCCTGAAATATGGCAGTGTGCTGAACTCTGAGTTGTGTCATTTATTTATTTATTTATTTTTAAGATTGATTGATTGATTGATTGATTGCTAACTCAGCCTGCCCTTGGAGCAGGGCTGGCAGGGCGTGTGGTGCTGGGGATTGAACAGCGGTCCATAGCCTTGCCTAAGCTTGCCTAACTAGGCACTTTAGACTGCTGAGCTGTCTCATTGGTCCCCATATTAGGGACAGTATGGCTGGGGGTGCCACTGAGCGCCCTCACATGACGTGCTTAATGCTGGCATTTGCATAGCCTGCAAGCGTCTGGGGCTGCTTTCCTCTCAGTCCCACAAGCACTTCTCTGACCATGCAGGGCTATATGGGCAAGATGACTTTCTCTAGTACCTGGCCAGTCCTCGATCACACAGGGGGCACCCTTCCCTGTAGGTGGAAGGGAGCAGAAGGTAAGGGTTTGGCTCTATGCTGTCTTAGGGCAGCCACAGCAGATTTTCTGAGATTTTTTAAATGGCGATTGCATGCCATAAAGCAGGATGGAAAGCTGATAATGGAGAATCTCAGTCTCAGCATCTGTGAAAGACTTGCTAAAGTTTGGGTCTCCAGTGTTCTGCAAAAGTTCATGTGCTGAAGAATTATGACAGCTACCGTGTTCAGAGATGAAGGATTGAGAAGTGATTGGATGATGAGCTTTCTCAGAAAACTTAGCAACTAACTCATCGATGGACTTAAATTTAACATGCTAGTAGGAGGTGATGGAAATTCAGGAAGTAGAATGTGGTGGAAGGAGGTGGGTTATTAGTATATTGTTATTGGGAATAGTCTTGTGCTCAGTGAATGTCTGTCTGTCTGTCTGTCTGTCTGTCTGTCTCTCTCTCTCTCTCCCCCCTAGGAAGAGGTGAGCAGACTTCCTCAAACATAACTGCTGCTTTCCATGATGTTTTTCTCACCATAGTTGTGAATGTAATGCAGCCAGCAGACACTGGCCTGGAACCACTGGAACCTTAATCCAAAAGAAATATGTCATCCTTTAGGTTAATTTCTCTCAGGTGTTTTGTCACAGCAACAGAAATTTGTCTAATTCTAGTCTTCACTGCCTGGGGAGTCTAGAATGTAACCAGCAATGATTTAAATTCTGCATCACAGAAGGCCAAAGGGACAGTTTCCTGAATCAGAAATTATTGAGCAAGTCATTGCCATCATGGATTGAAGAGAGACTTTGTCAGGCATGAAGAGAGAAGAGGGGAGAAACCTTAGTGATCTGAATTGTAAAAGTATTTCTTAGCCTGTAGTCTCAAGATTGTAGATGGTTAAGGCAGAAAGAGCAGGAACTGAAGCCTGGGGAACTCCAAGACCCTGTCTCAAAACAGAAAGTAATAAAGGTATGGGAATGTAGTTCAGTGTTAAATCCCTGGGCTTAATTCTCAGTATTGAAAAAAATAATTTATTAGGAATGTCACCAAAACACAAACCCTTAAAGAAAACTATCTGGTAATTTAGCTTCATTAAATTTAAAACTTAGACTCATGAAAATACCCTGTGAGGGACCTGAAAAACAAAGCAGAAACTGAGATGAAAATACTTGCAAAGCAATGGACTACTATCTAGAAAGTGACTATGTCACTTAAAATGAACACTTGAGTTGAGAAATCACTTCAAAGAAAGTATACATGACACATAAGCTTTTAAAAATATTCCACATTATTAATTATTAAAGTCTCTATGAATCACTAGGAAACAACCCAATATATCACTCAGATGTCTAGAGTTTTAAGAGGCAAACATGTTAACCATGTGAGATATTTGTAGGGATGTAGAAAAATTGATACTTACTTCTTCCTGGTATATACTTTGCCATAATCACTTTGGAAAACAGTTTAGAAATTTCTAAGTTAAACACTTATCCACCATGTAATTCAGCTATTCCACTCTTAGATATTTAGTCAAGAGAAATAAGTGTATATATCCACAAACAGACATACATAAATATTTATAACAGCTTTATTTATATAGCCCAAACATGTAAAAAAAGAAAAAAAAATCCTTACCTATACAGGATTTTACTGGTGTATTTGGATTTACCAATAAAATGAATTAATTATCTGCCATGAAAAAAACATTCACTATTGATACATGCAGCAATCTGGATAAAGCTCAAAGTAAGTTTGTCTAGTGAAATGATCCGGAGAGAGTGAACCGAAAATTTTATTTACTTAAACTCCTGGAAGAGTGAGCTTTGCCTAGAGTGAGGGAAAGCAAATCGGAGCTTTCTTGAGGTAAAGATAGGGCATGAAGGGACGGAAGGAAAAAGTGCAAAGAAGTCAAAGTAAACGAATGTGGACTGTGAACTTTTTCATTATCTTGATGACGATGATCATTTATGGGTCTCTATGTATGGAAAATTATGTTAAAATATGCTCTTTCTGGATGAACAAAGTAGGTTTTTCAGTGATGATTTATGATAGATGCAAGGGAGAATGAGTCTATTGGTGGTGAGATAGAATCCTAAGTATAATGAAAAGGAGAAGGAGATGAAGGGGGAAAAAGACGGGAGGTAAACAAAGGAGAAAAAGAAGAGATTAGCAATTGAATTTTAAGATCAGGAAGGAAATGTGTGGAGTGGCAAGTAAAAAGGTCAACAAACTCATAGATGATAGGTGATAGATGGTTGGTGAGAAATAGATCACTGAGATACGAATCGATAAACATATAGCTAGAAGATGGACTGCCTAGTTAGCTAACTAGAGGGGAAAATATTTAGTTAAACGAGCTCTATACTTTTCTAAGTTTTTCAACTATTACAATAAACTCCATAATATAGGAAAACCCTCATTTTACAAGACTGCAAAGCTAAGATCAAGGGCCTTGGTGGTCCTGCACGTAGTAGTGCTGCTCCACGAAGACCATGTCTGAGCCCCACTGAATCCTTTCTTCTGCACTTGACACCACTGGAAAGGGCGGAGAGGGAACCCTTTCCCTCCCGGCCTTTGTGCCCAGAGTTCTGTCGCTCTCAAAAGCTACTGCTCAGCAGACCCATATTTCTCACTTAACCCCTGTACAGATTTAACCACATCTACTCAAGACTGTAACGTGAATTTGCTGAAAGTTCAGAATGTCCTCAGCATATGACACAGCAGCTCTGCAGGGAGATTTTTGCTCATTTTGCGGCACTTCTGTTGCTCTAACAAGATAGACAATAGCATGGAGCTGATCAGCGGATGATTTCCAGGCACAGAGCAATTTGTGGATTTATTAGGAAGCCAGAGGGTCAATGCCTGGTGCTTCTGTGGGCCAGGACTCAGAGTTTTCAGCTGCCCATTCCAGATGGGCTCTGAGGGAAAGAATAATGCATTTAGTTGGTGAAAGGATTGAGCAAAAATAGGTACACAATTTCATAAAGGGAAATAGTTCTTATATTGAACCCTCAAGACTCTTATCACCAAATATTACATGTGCCGTGAAAAAGCAAACGCAATATAATTAAATGTGCTTCTTTTACAATATCATAGTTCAACCCCGAAAACAAAACAGCATAAACACCTAGTTGTACAGCGGTAAGACAGCCCTTGTGTTAGTCTGCTTTGCATCTCCGTAACTAACCACTGAAAATAATAATTAACTTCCAGGAGGAATGTTTCATTGTAGTTCATAGTTGAAGAGTTTCAGCCCATGATTGGCTGATGCTACTGCTATTGGGTCTGTAGTGACGCAAAGCATTAGGGCTTGAGTGCATGGCAAAACAAAACCACTCACCTCCTGGAAGCCAAAAATCAGATGGGTAGACAGGAGGTGACCACAGTAGCAATGTTCCCAATGACAGACCACCAATGCCCTAACTCCTTCTTATTAGGCAGAACCTCCTAAACACACCACCTCCTAGTAGTACCACAAGCTGACCACCACATCATTTGCATAGGGGACCGTCAGGGGACCCAAATCTTAACAGCTTCTAAACGTTTAATTTTTTTTTCAATGTTAAGACTTGTTGTCTGGGGAGATAGCTCAGGAGTCTAACCACCTGCCTGCCTGGCATTTTCAAAGCCTGAGTTCAATCGCAGGTACTGCACTCTGTGCTGGCCTCGAAATCAGGCATGGTGGCTCATGCCTGTAATCCCAGCCCTGGGGAGGCTGAGACAGGAGGATCACTATGAGTCTGAACTGTATAGTGAGACTGTGTATCCAATAAATAAATAAATTTAAAAAGTTAAAAAATATTTTTCCTAACAAAAGAAAACAGAGCAAAAATATGAATTAATGATGCTTAGCTATAAGTTTGGTTTGTCTGAATATTATAATTAGGTATAAGAATGACTACTGACATACTAACAAAAAAAGTTCTTCTTCCTCTCCTATACCCTTACAAATTATGAAAATAATAGAGAAATACATAGCCTGATAGAGAATTATAGAGATTTTAGATATACAATAATAAATAATTAGGATTATATGTGATTTTTTTCAATAAGCAAGAAATCCCTCCCATTAGCACAAAGTTAAAGACTCCATAAATGCTATCTTGGCACTCACAAAATGGTTCAATTGTCAAGGTAAAATCATGTGGGAAATTAATTTTTCTATCTATTTAAAATATTATCCTAGTATTGTAAGTATAGTACCAAGATGAGGGCAGGAGGAATTATAGACATAATTGCCCAATTTAAGTTTTGATAGATAAGTCTTTATCTGATTAACTACAATCACTCTGACTTGTAAATATGTCTTCCTGTTCACTGTTTACCTCAGGTTGTAGCACTGTGAGGCCCTTTCTCCTGCATGCTAGTAACTTCAAAAATGATACACCTTTAAAATGCACAAATACATCGCATAGATCCTAGATTCCATTCTAGTAAGAAAAAAATATCGGGTTCTAAGATCTTCTATTACTTCTCTAAATCTTCTAAACATTTTTATATTCACTATCTTGTACCATTAGCACAGTCCCCAGGGTTCTGAAATGTTCTTGCTCATAAATGATTAAGTGAATGTGGTAAGTTCTTTAATTTAGGCTCTCATTTAATTCTCATGGTACCTTAGGTACTATCATCGCCCTCTTTTTATAGATAAATCAGAGACTTGACAAGATAAGTAAATGTACCAGGATTAGAAACCTAGTAGATGTTAGAATTATGGCACAAACTCAGATGCTATGATTTTTTTCCAATAGCTTTGTGCTCACTGTTCTGTATTTTGGGAATAATATATTGGCTCTTTGCGATTTGAAGAAAATGCATTGATCCATCACCATGATTTCATGGAAAAAAAGATCATTAGTTTAAATAGCAGAAAGTGATAAAATAATTGATCTACTATTAAATATATTACTATTATTATTAGGAATTAATCTTTCTATTTTTTTAAAATTACACTTATTTCCACATTTTCTTCTCCACATAAACAGAATAATAAATTATTACAATTGGCAGCTGAATAATCATCAGCATGATTTAATTTAGAAAATTTATTCCTGATAAGCATCCTAGAAGAGACTTTAGTTGTGTTGTATTATTTCTAGTTGGGATTTGAATTTCAGGAGCCTTTGCAATATAACACATTTAAATATAACTTGTGATGAAAGTAATAGATAAATAAAAGGGAATAGCTGCAATGTGTAACAGGATGCAGTAACTTTGATCACAAAGATGCTACTAGAACGCCAGTAAAGGACTTCTTCCTTTCTAGGGTTTGCCTTTGCCTGTTCTGCAATGACATCCCGCCTTACTGCAGAATGGCACAAATCAGCGATGCTGTGTGTGTGGCTCAGAAACTCTTAAAGCTGCTCAATGAAAGCTGCAATACTTTCTGCTGTGCTCTGTGAGCGTAGGACTACAATGAACATAGTACCATTGCATTTAATTGGAAGATTTAGTTGGGCAGACAAGAAAATCCCCTAACCAGAAATAGCGACATGTGGGCTAGTGTTCTAGCCACTAGTAATTGCTTAATGGTACAGAGAATCCCAACGCAAAGCCCACAAGATATTCATACTATTAGTGTAAACCGAATTCAAAGCTTTGGTTTGCTTGCTTGAGTATTATGTGCACTTATGAGATTAGATTAATAATAGCCCGAACAGGTTCTGTTATGGCAAGTACAACCTTAATGTTTCATGGCTTTAACCATATTATTTTAGCAAGTCCCAGGTCTTAAACGAACCTCATTATTACAATCTAAGTGACTTTGAATGAGTTGAAACCCATAACAAAAAATGTCTAAGTCTCCCCTTCACTTCCTCCATTTGGTCTGGGATGCTGTTGTCCTAAGCTGGTTCTCAAAACTTTGAAGTATCTTCTAGTCCATTCTTCCCTGTAAGCATCTCAGCTAGAAGTGCAAATCTCAGAATGTCCGCACTCTTCCTGTCCACTCTCTTTTGAGCTGTACTCCCGATGGAGGCTGTCTTGTAGATTATTACACCAAAACAGTCACACTTCTTCTCCTTCTGTACTGAAAATTCCTAGTGGCTCAGTAGCATCTTACATCAAATTGTGAGTCATCAGTTTACCTGAATAAGCAGTTAACTTCACGTCTGTCATTACTGGTTAGCTCAACTTCTCCCTTATCTGTATTTGGCAAGATCCTCTCCTAAGATGTCCAAGTTCTGTGGCCCTGGTCTCCTCTGATCCCTTCCTTCCTGCCCCTATGTTAGGGCCTGCCTACTCAATCACTGGGAAACACTGGGAACTGTTCCACTGCCCTTCCCTCTCATGCCTATTGTGTTCAATTTAAGCTGCACTCCTGTCCATCTGAGCTCTGAAGTTCTTTCTACAATAGTTTTTCCAACACATCTCTTTTCTATCTGTGTATAGCCGTGAGTCCAATCTCCCTTAAGACAACCAAACTAAAAGCTAGGCTGTTTAAACATTCACACTGTTTTTTTTTAAGTAAAATCATCACTCTTTTTATTGTAATAAAATATCTCACACTCCAATAACAATTACTTTCAAAGTTCTATAAAACCAAATGATGAGACCTCAAAACATGACCTTCTATAGGGCTTGAGTTAACAAGGTTATGATCACTAATGCACCAAAAATTGCTGGTATTGGAGAAATAAAAATATAGTCTAGAGTCATATTTTAAAGGTCTTTTCAACTTCTCTGTGAGCAACTGATGGTTTTATATAATATACAGACTAATCACTTCTTTAGTAATATAATTACTGTTAGACCACGTAAATGACATAGTGTTTCTTGCAAAGCCAGTTGCTCTCTGTTGAGTTACTTTCTAAAAAAGCTTCCTTTCCTCTTCTTGATGCTTTTGGGACTAAATGATGAACTAAGTCAGTTGATTAAATAAAGATTTTACGTAATAATTTCCCAGACTACAAAAGAGGTTAAGAAGCCAATTCCTGGAGTAAGAGGCAGAAATCCTGTTTGTCTTGAATCCTGTTTGTCACCCACTAGCTATTCTACTTGAGCGCATAGTTTGATCTTTCAGAACGTTCTTCCCCACTTCTGTACCATGGAAGTGGTACCACTTTGTTCTATATAATTTAATTTGTTTTTCATGAAGCAGGTCTTCACATCTGTAGTGTATACCCAAGAAACTCTGTTGTCTCAGCTTGTGCTGGAAACCACAGCAGAGCTCATGGGGCAAAACTTGGGGCTGTGAGTACACTGACCTTTCCAGGGCTACATCAGGCCACCTCTGCCTCATCACTTCATTTCTCAGAAGTGAGGTAGTTAGATAATCGAGACTTTAGGTAGCTATAGAAGGAGCATCTTACGCAAGTCTATCATTTGAAGATGACCGTCATCAATGGTGAACTATTCAAATAACTTATATTACATCAGCAAATCCTATGCATTATGCTTTCAAAGAAGATTTGCTGCCATGAGCAAATATTCATGTTAAACATGCTTCAAAAGGATGCCCTAGTAGTCATACAACTACTGACACCTCCTTGAATTTTCAACACTTGCCTATGTTCCCCTTCACGATCTTCATACAGAGGGAAAAGATGAAATGTCTCAAACCTGGCATCTTTTTCACTTATCTGAATCATTTTAAATTAGGCGAGTGAGCACTAAGTTTTTTTTATTAATCAGAAAATATTATTCCAAATAGCTAAATATTAATTCAAGCCCAAACATGACTAGATGACTCATTTATGTCTTGTCATAGCATTCTTGCAAGTGCCCTCAAAGGATTATTAATCACACACTGATATTATCATTTGTACACTTCACTAGAATGTATGTCTCTTTCTAAAATAGGATATTCGTAGGGGAAAGGCTATGTTTGTGTTTTGACATGAACACGTTTTGCAAGAATATTCATAGGAACAAATTATCACGGGTTATCATCATCACAAGAAAGTACGTAAGTGGCCAAAAAACAAGCTTCTACTTTTATTAAAAAAAGTAATTTTAATTGTTCACAGCAAGAAGCATAAAGAAGAAAACTGTCAAATATGCCAAATATCTCTGTGAGCTTAACAATCTCATTACCAATGTGATTAATTTACAACATGAAAGCACACTTAGATATACAAAGGTTATACAAAATAAATATGCAACAGAAACACAAAATGCGAGTTGGACTACTACTTCTCAGTAAAAGCCACTCAGCCCTAGGTGCAATTAGCGCAGCTCAATTCTTACAGTTTGCTGCAAAAACCCTGAACATTCATGAATGCAATTCATATAGGTAGCTGGGCATTGCTGTGCATCTGTATGTATGTACAATAAAATATAGGAAATGTATGTGTTTATTTTTGGCATACCTAATGGGGAATTATCATGTATGCATCAATGACTTGATTTTGTTACCTAAAATATGTATCACTGGGCGGGGGAGATAGCTTGGCGGTCTAAGCATCTGCCTGGCAAGTGCGAGGTCCCAAGTTCAATCCCTAGTACCTCACGCCATGCCCAGCCCGAAATGCTGGGTCCGCCTGCAGCCCCAAAATCAGGTGTGGTGGCACATAACTATAATTACAGCACTGGGGAGGCTGAGACAGGAGGATCACTGCAAGTCTGAACTGCTGAGTGAGACCATATATCAATAATAAATTATTTTTAAAAGTTTAAAATATGCAGCTTTTATTCAATGGAGTTTATCCTAATTTAAGATTCTTCTATTTATAGACACTTCAGTTGTTGCCAAAATCTTTTCAGATTATTTTGCAATGATATATATATATATATATATATATATATATATATATTACAAAATATATATGGAACGTGTGTGTGTGTGTGTGTGTGTGTGTGTGTAACTTCCAGAATTCCCAGCTGAATATTTACTTTGAAAATGGAAATATATCAGCAAATTACTTGCCAGAAAGCATGGGGGAGATGACAGCCTACCTCCTGCTGCTCGAGTTCTGGGGAGAAATCCACCTTGGAATTAGTTTTGACAGAGAGATGAAAAAAATAGTAACCTGCTGTTATTTTTATTTTCACTTTTTAAATTGTGAATAAAACAGAAACTAAATATATTTGTTGGCCATTTACTGATGCTTTTGTAAATTTCTAGTGTGTTTTTTTATTGATTCATCAGAAGCATTACTCACTAAAAAAGTAAATAGTTCTTGGTGAAGTGATAAGCTAATTTTTCCTTAGGTTGACTTTATCTTTACAATTTTAAAAATGAGTATTTTTTGTTGTTATTGTTCTCACAGTTATCCAGAATAGTTTTAGTTGAGTATGTCCAGCATGTTCTCTTTCTTTCTTTCTTTCTTTCTTTCTTTCTTTCTTTCTTTCTTCTTCTTCTTCTTCTTC
>NDGM011166850.1:0-10190 GCA_002564305.1 Octomys mimax | reverse complement strand
TATATATATCAACCAATAACAAATGCTGGTGAGGCTGTGGGGATAAAGGAACACTTTTCCACCGTTGGTGGGAGGGTAGACTGGTATGACCACTGTAGAGATCAGTGTATAAATTCCTCACAAAACTAGAAGTAGAGGTCCCATTTGACCCAGCTACTTCCTTCTGGGTATTTTTTTCTGAAAGAGTTGAAAATATCATACCAGAGCAATATGTGTGCACTCATGTTTATAGCAATACAATGGTCATAGCTAAATCTTAGAACAACATAAATAGCCATCAACTTAGGAATTGATAAAAAAAAGTAGTAGTTTTTGTACAATGGAGTATCACTCAGCTATATGGAAAGATGAATTTGAGTTTTTTTCAAGTAAATGAGTGCAATTAGTGACCATACTCAGAAGTAAGATAAACCAGACTCACAGAAGTAAACATGATATTGTCTCCCTACTGTAAGAAACTGAAAGAGTAAATAAGATCCAAAATATACAGTAGATATTATGAATTGGAAAGTACCTGCTATAAATTTAATTTTGACATTTTATTAAATATACTCTTGTTGATTTCAACCATGAATCACTATGTTAAGGATTGTAGTCTTTTGTTACTTATACATTAAAAATAGTATAAATATTTAGGTTGTATCAGACATTATATTAGCTGAGAATGTGAGATTAGTTATGATTTGGCCACCCAAAAGGCATATGAGCTACTAGAAGACAATGCAGTATGAATGTTCTGGAATTAGGTATAGGTGCTTGAAGACTGTAAATCTGTAGGTGAACTGGAGACATCACTAAAAGTGATGTACTCTTTTTTATTCAAAATTCTTTTCTTCTATTTGATTTTATAAAATATTTGAATATAATTAAATTATATAGTACATTATAGTATGTTTAAATATTTAAGTATATTCAAGTTATGTACTGCTCATTCTTTCGAACACATTTTGGAAGCTAAGCTGGAGTTGGCTAGCTGTTTTAACTCATCCAGACAAGAGTATGTAGTATTTTCCAAACCAAGAGAAAAGAAGACATGGACTCTTCATGTAGCTGAGGTGGTCTGAGGTGCATGAAGGCAATGGATAGAAACATTTGAAGGCAACGCGTAGGTGGAGGTCAAATCAAGAAGGGCTTACACCTCTGTACGATGTGGAGTTAAACCTGAGGGCAGAGTGAACCAGCCAGAGTTTTATGTGGGTAAGTGCACTGATCAGATTAGGTCTCAGAAAGATCACTCTGACAGCAGACAGAACAACTAAGGCAAGAGCTTATAGAGTTGGAGGGAGAGAAAGGGAATGCTTTGAACTGCAGCAGTACTACTGGCACTTAAGAATCAGTTGAAAGTATGTAACATAAGAAAAAATGACTCTCAAAGTCTTACTGCATGGGTAGAAGTAAAAAAAAAAACAAAACCAAAAACCAAACTAAACGACACAGGAATCAGTTTTGCCTGATGCTCACAAGATGTTTTCAAATAAAGCATGTCGGGCCAGCTTGATAGCTCAGTAGACTAACACACCTGCTTAGGCAGAGCACAGCAGCTGGGGTTTGATTCCTGGTGTGCCGTGCTGGCCCAGCCCACGGGGTATACTGAGATGGTGATTGAGACTGGGCTTGGTGATGTGCATCTGTAATTCCAGTACTTGGGAGGCTGAAAAAAGGAGAATCACTATGAGTCTGATCTACATAGTGAGACCCTGTAGATTCTGTCCTAACTAAAAAAAAAAAAAAAAAAAAAAGAGCATGTTTAGGTAATAGCAAATGCATTTATTTACATAGGTAATCTATCTTTGAATAATCAGAAAAGAATTTTTTAAGTGAGGACTAATTCTATTTTAATAAGAAATAATACTTCAGATTGAAGCTCCTTTAGGTGAATTTCTAGGAATAATAACACTATAAGATTGGAAAAATGTCTTAACTCTTTAACCTGTAAATGCTGTGTTTGAATGATTTTGTAGACATAATTAAATGAATGCTCTTGTGATGGGTGAATATCCTGGATTATCTAATGGCTCAGTACGGTCAGTTGTGAGTTTAAGAGAACACCTGTAATTTCATCCAGCAGCAAGAAATTCTGTCTGTACACTTCCACGTCAGCCCCTACCTGAGACTTCCCAGCTTCCCCTTCTTCAGGCCTGCTGTGTGGGTCTTATGCTTCCTTGCAGAGCCCATGGTGCATAAATCAACTCTTTGCAGAGATCTTAATTGCATTTGAGAAGAACTTGTATATAGTGCACTTGCATATTTAACTGAAAAGATTTTTGAGCAAAGTGCTGAAGTTGTGGCATGATTTATTGGTGTTTTCAGTAGTGTGAAGAGAAAACAAAGTGAGGAAAGGACTGTGAAGCAAAACGGAAGAAGCATTTGACAACTTGTAACATTTTCAGTTCATGCAGATTATAGAAGAAGTTAAAATAAACAGTCACTGTTACAAAAGCATGCTTGATGTAGGCTAAGGGTGCAGTTTAACCAACTTTTGCTAGAGCTAAATAGATTAGGAATCTACCTCAGAGATCTTCTCAACCATCCCTGTAGAATCCTTAGCTAGAGATGAAAATACTGAGGAAACACCCCCAGAAGAGCCTCTTGTCTAGTTCCACAGATACCCTAGATAGACACCAGAGAGCTACAGGGATTGTATGAATGTTATGTCACCAGAAATCCTGCCAATCTGGACTCAGAGACAGGATAGCATGAAGTAAGGTTGTAGGGCACCCCAAAATCTATAGGAAGGAAATAAGCTGATAAAATTATTCAGCTGCAAACATGATAGTGACTCCCAAGCATGAATGATAGGCCAGACCTTCAAGCCTAGAGGAGTGTTTTTAGACCTTGAAACTTGAATGAACTTGCCCCAATGGGTTTTAAATTGCTAAGGACCAGTAACTCTGTTCTTTCCACTATTCTTTTTGAATTGGGATGTTTATATAACTTTTCCTATGTAGACTCGACATTGTATTTTGGGAGTAGATAACTTGATCTCTGGTTTATAAATTCATATAAACTAGAATATAGTATAGAGAAGGATGTTTTGTCCCAGATGAATCATACTCTTGTCTGATCATGAAATTTGAGACTTTCAAGCTGATTTTACTTATAAAAGAATTTGAATCTCACTGTAATGAGTTAAGGTTTTGTAGATGTTGGAAGGGGTGAATTCATGTCATGTGGTTTAAATGTGAATTTTTGGTTGAAGATTGATCACCCACAGATATCAGGTCCTAATCCCTGGAATTAGAAAAAAAAATCACCATTTGGAAAAAATGTCTTTGTAGATAGAGTTAAATGAAGCACTTTGTAAGCTTATTGCAGCTCACCCCAGTAGACCCTAAATACCACTATGACCTTCTAAGAATGAAACAAAGGGAAACTCTATGCAGAGAAAAGGAGGAAGTATTAATATGCTGGTTGAGGCCAGACTGGTATACCTACAGGAAAGTATGTAGGTGCCAGATATTGAGAGAGATAAATGAATTCTGTCTGAAAAGTTGTGGAAGGGGTACAACCGTGCCAAGGTTTTTGACTTTCAACTTGAGAGGGAAGAGATTTTGCTCTTTTGAGTTACCAAGTTTGCATTATCTCCTATGGAAACTATGATCTTTTCATTTGGCCAAATTCTTAACAATGATTTTGTGTAGTACGCCTATAAAAATGGATATGATTACATGTTGGTATGTATTGCAAACATATGGTAGAGTATATGCTTTTATGGAAAACACTGGTGAATATGTGCTGAGCAGGATGCAGTGTCATGCACCTACAATGCCAGCACTCGGGAGGCTGAGACAGGAGGGTTGCTTGGGCTCAGTAGTGGGAGGTCAACTAAAACCTGTTTAAAATGAGCAAATCATGCTGGGCTTATGGAAAGAAATGAAAACAGCTTGCTTCTAATGAAAATTTGGTTAAGTGCATAACTCCATGGTAATCAATATTTTCTGTACCATCAATTTTGTTAACTGTTCATATATTTTTAAAATTTGCATTTTCCTATTTACTTGAGTTTTTGTATCTAGTAATTTTACCATACATATTTTTCTCCCCACTATCTTTCAGATTGAAAATTTGGACAACTTAAATGGTGCTTACTTTACTGGCTATATAAATCATAGTTATGGGACATAATAATTTTTGAATTGTGCATAAAATGTATCTATGTGACTAAACATTATAGGGTTCCTCATAGGTTTGCATCATATTTCACTTACTTTCCTCATCCCTCTCTTCCCTGGTGGGTTTTAGTGTTTTTTATGTTATAGTTCAACTTATCTGTGCTTAATTCCTCCTGTGTTTTTTGTATATTATTTAAAAATTAAGTTGGGGTATCCAGGTTGTGGCACATCCTAATCCCATAACTGTGGGCAGCTGAGGCAGGAAGATGGCTAGTTCAAGCCCATCGTTGGCAATTATTGAGGCTCTGTCTCAAATAAAAAAATAAAAAGAAGAGGGCTGGGTGTGTAGCTCAGTGCTAATGCCCTATGTTGAATTCTCACCACCAGAAAAAAAAATTATGCTTGGGTATTGAATCTCTCTGATCAAAAGAACCTCTGACTGTCAGACTTCAAGGAAGAAAGGGAAGTCAGGCTGCTTAAAAGCATCTTAAATGTTGTGAATGCTCCCTAATGCCTTAGGAGCTTTGTTTTGTCTTGGACAGCAAAGTGGATGGAGCAAGCTCAGTAATGTAATGGCAAGGAATATTCCTCTTCAGTTACTTCACCCTTCGCTCCAGCTTCCTCTTGGACTAGCCACTTTGCTTTGACCCGTTGCTGCCATTCAAATCATCTGCAGGATTACTGTTTCCATTCTGCTGCATCGCAGCCACTTTTGCCTGGTGCTTATTCTCTGTTCCATTGGGTTTACTGCTGTCCCTCTGGCTGCCACTCACCGCCACTGCATTTGTGCAGGTTCTCTGAGGGCTCCAGGTGCAGACCAGCCAGGCACTGGTCTCTGTGCCTGAGCTGAGATCCCAGGAGCTCCGTGAGGATTGAGAAAATGACCTACATTCTCTGGATCTATGCAGGTGAGAACTTGTTTCTTAAGAATATTTTAGCCTTTTTATTTTGAAAAGAGTTTGCCTTCATTTTTCCTTAAGTGTGATTTTTCTGTACTGTGTGCAAGGCTGCTCACTCATACAGGCTTTTGTTGTTTCCTTTGCTCATGCTTTTCAGATTCTTGCTAGACCACATACTTGCTGGTCCTTCTAGTGCAATATTAACTGCAAAGTTGTCCAAGCCAGCACTGCCTTAAGGGGCAAGCAGATCTTTTGTTTAATCGTCTTTTTTGTAGTCTGATTGTTTGACATACCATTCATATGCATAATCATGGAATATATGCATAAATGTTGGAGGAAGTTCATGTTGAGTTGCCATGGTGACCTCGCATGTGGTGTGCTTCTATTACACTAGAAACCTGGAGATGACTTTCTTTATGTGAGTGTATTTTTTATTTAGACAGGGGTTTTTGTTTGTTTGTTTTATTTTGTTGAGTCAGGGTCTCGCTCTGCAGTTCAGGCTGGCCTTGAGTTCACTTTATAGCCCAGGGGGTCTCAAACTTGCAACAGTCCTCCTGCCTCAGCCTTCTGAGTGCTGAGATTAAAGGCATGCTCCACCATGTTTGGCCTGTATTTTTATTCAGAGAAGAAAGATAAAAGGAAAAACACCAAATAGTTCTTTTATGGTACTTATTTGATTTATAGTTATGATGATATTTTTAAATCTTTTGTAGAGATTTATAATATTTTCCCCATACCATTTCAGGTTCAAGGAGTGGTGCATCACCAGTGTGCGCTGGCTGAGCCAACCTCAAAGTGAAACTCGCATCTGCCATTAGAAATGTTGCACAACACGCCTTGGGGGTGAATGCAAGTGTGATATTGCAATTTGAAAATCCAGTTGTTTTTATTTTATATCAAGCCTATATAATAATTGGTATCATTATACCAACTGCTGTTTCTAGTGGTTAAGAATAATTTTAAAATAGGCCTTGTCAAAAGTGGTGATATAAACATGTAATTTATCTATAGAAGTGATTAAATTTGCAAACAATGAGCACAATTTTTGACCTCCAGATATATGATGTTTGGCATTGTAATAACTCTGAAAATATACTGTTTCTCTAACTTTATGAAGTAAATGTTGACCATTGCCTGTACAAGTTAGTTAATAAACTTCCACCAGAATTAATCCTGGATTTGTTTGATTCTTTCCTGTTTTAAATAACATAAACATCCCTGCAATAGCAGAACTCAATATACATCACTAGTATTTACCTACTAAAGAGAGCAATAGATTTTAGTGACATTGATAGACAAAACCATGACAATAATATATTGTATTTGTAGTCTATATGTGTGTTATTATCCTCTAATTTGTAATTTTTCCAAGAACAATTATATTTCTAAATGGAATCATTTCTTTGATATATTTAGAATATTTTTGTACAACTCAGTCCAAAATGGACCCAGACATCCCCCAGTGGTCCTGCTAGACCAACACAGAGCTAAAAACTTCTGTCAGCTAGGTGGTGGCTGTGGTGAGGTAGCAAGTCAAGTGTAACATGTATGTCTGTGTCTTCACTTTGAACAAAGAAGTTTGAAAAGTAATAAAAGCTATTCTACTTTATAAATAGAAAAATGGGTGTTGTACTCAAAGTTTACAAGGGTAACAATTTAAAACAGGACATCTGGTTTACAGGATTATTTTTTATAATATTCACCCAAAAAGTCAAATACTGAATAATGTGGAATGTCTGTCCACTCACTAGAGAACCAAAGAATCAAGCTGAGGGCCTGGATCCAATGGCAATGTCCTCCATAAGTCTCGCTGAAGACCTAGCACCCATGACGATGTCCTGCACAAGTCCAGCTAGAGGTCTAGGCCCATAGCAGTTTCTCACGCAAGTCTGTAGCAAGGTGCTGCATTGAAGAGGCCCAAAGGTCAGTGAGGAAGCTAGAAAATCTGCACCAGCAGAGTGAAGGATCTGCAGCAGCAGGAGGAGGAGCTGTACTGGAGCCAGGAAGCAGTACTCAAGGTAAGCACCGGAGCCCCTCAAAGAGCAGCCACCCTCCGCAGCAGCCTGGATCCAAGCGCCTCGACAGTGAGGACAGCTGAGTGAGCACCAGGAAGCAAGTGTGACAAACTGCTCGGAGGGAAGCACCATCACACTGTCTTCTTCTGCAGTCCTCCTTTCATGCTGTTGGCAGCAGTCCTCAGGTGGCCGTCATGCCTGGCACCATGTTAATTCACTTCAGCTGGGTGTTACAAGTTGGCCATTAGTTAATTTGCTACAATCCGACCCTGCTCAACTGTAAACCAGACACATTTCCTTTAAACTGTAGTCTCTAGAAGTTAATATGTTTGGTTTATTCAGATTTACATTAATGTAACAATTATATATATGAAATTCTTATTGCATCCATTTCTGCACCAAAAAGCAAAATAAGCAAAGGGTGTTCAAAATTTAAAGGTAAAACCACAGTACATTGAATAAATAACTTGATTACAGACATATCTAAAAAATATATTAAAATCAAATGAAGAGAGCTATTAAAATTACAGTTTGCCTCCCATTAGCTTTTGACAGCAGGACATGAGAACCCTAAGAGATATCCCAGGGTTCTCCTGCATTTTAAATACACCCCTCCTCCTAGTGAAAGGCCTGCGTCATTTTTGTCTGCTCCTTCGCAGCAACCACATTCTCCTCTTTCATCCTTGCAATCTACCGCTAGAACCTTGCTTCTGGCCAAATGCTTCAAATTGCTCTAATGACTCTTCACTGTACTTGTGCCTCATCCAAACTGCCTTGACATTAGCTCAGGTGTTTAAGTGCCTGCTGAAACAAAGCAGTCAGGCTTAGGATGCTGTGTTCAATCCCTTCATCCTCAAGCCAAATCAGACCTGCCCTGAGGCCATCCTGTGTCCCCTGCCCCCACAAAAAAACTGCATTGAATTTTTTTCTGCTACCGAGGCAGTGCCTCTTAAACACAAGGGAAATATAGCTGAATTTGCTGCCGGTGTACAACAAATACGATCTGGGATACAGCAGCTACTGCAGTTCTTTCAATAGAAGCTAAGAAATGTCACATCAACACCCCCACTTTCGGCACGAATTCATACTTTTCTCATTGCTAAGGCAAAGTAACACTCAAAGGATGATAGGTTTATTTAGCTAGTAGTTTCTAAATGTTTTATTCCATAACTAGCTGGTTCCAAGGCAGGGAGCCACATGGCAGAGGGGCAACAGTTCATGGCAACAGAAGTTAGCAAAAGCAATAATAGTGAAAACAGGAAAACAAACCTCTTTCTGCCCCTTGTATCTTATCCAAACTGCTGGTGTTTGAGTGGTGCTGATCCAACCAGTGGATTGATCCAACTATCACCTACCCTTGATCACAGCACCCTTAATCCTAGTTTTGAACCATGACTCAGTCACAAGTGCTCCATTAAGCTGTCTCCAGAAAATCCACATTTAAAAGTGCATGAGGCTTTGAGAGAACATTTAGACACAAACCATAAGATTCCATCACAGACTTCCCAAAGACTCATGCACATTATGCAAAAGACAGTTACTGCATCTCTAAGAGTTGCCAAAATCATTAACAGTTTCACCATTGCAGAAGTCCAAATTTCATGTCTCTTCTAAGATTTAAGGCAAAATCTTAGTTGTGAGCCCATGTACAAATAAAAAGAAAATTAAATACTTCTGACCTTCAGTGGCACAAGATAGCCATATCCATCCCAAAAAGTACAAGTGGGGATACAAAGGAATGGGGCCAAAGCTAGTCCAGAATTCATCAGGGAAGCAAGAAGTCCTGCTGTCACATGTGCAGCATCTGAGGCAATCTGTGGCAAGACAGAAACTCTGAAGGTCTTGAGTGGCTTTGCCCTATGGCATTTCTAGTGGGCATCGCTCTGTGGCTACTCTGTGACTGGCTCTGCTCATCCTTGCAGCTTTTCTCAGATGACCCATATTCCTGGCCTCCCCATCTTCTGCGGCCTCCCCTGCAACTTTGGCTTCACACTTCACCCTCTCAGGGGTGAATCCAGCACCTAGATGTCTAGGTGGTTTTCAGAAATCTATTTAGGAGCCTTTCCTGATCTCACAAGTCTTGCATTCTGTGTGCACCTAAAATCAGAGCCAGTGGGTGATGCCAGGGCCTGCTGCCAACTGAGTAGTAACCATACTTTCCTTTCTTGGCTGTAGGGTTGAGTTCCTGGATTATTGAGAATCTGAATCCCATTCTGAGACTCAAATTCTCTATGCTGCTGACATTCTGGAACATGATGTTCTAGACCTTTCTTCTCAAAGCAAAGTCTTTCACTTTTACAAGAGTGAGGCGGCAAAAGGTGAAATCTTGTTGCTTCTTGTAATGCCCTGAGACTATCTTTTCTATTCTCCTATTCATTTTTGGCAGCCAAGATCTTCACTCTTCTATCTTTGGAAATACATAGCTTTACTAGAGCTTCATTACTGGTCAAATTCAAAGTGTTTTAAATTATTCTAGTGGCCTGTTTGTGATTCTCAACATAAATCTGTCTAAAAGCCCCCAACAGCAAACATGTTATGGCCTCAACATTCTTCTCCTGACCCCCAAAAGACTTATCTATGTGCCTTTATGCCAAAGATATTTATTTCTTCTCTGAGAGTTATCCATATCCTAACAGTTTCAGCACTGCTGAAAAGTCCAAGTCCCAAGTCTCCTCTGAGATTTAAGGCAAATTCTTAGCTGTGATTCCTGTACAAATGAAAAGAAAGATAAACACTTCAACGTTCAGTGATACAACATCCCATGGTGGTTCTGGTAGATCGTAATGGAGCTAAGAACTTTGCCAACTAGGGCCATGGCTGCGCTGACATCACCACATTGATGCTGAGGTTAATAAGCTAAAGGTAATATAAATAAATGTTTGTCTTCACTTTGAGCAAAGAAGTTTAAGAAGTAATAAAAGCTATACTATTTTAAAAATAGAAAATGGGTGTAAAATAATGAATATGTTTCTGTACATCTATAATGTGTTTGTGTTTTAAATTAAGAATTGTTACAAAAGAATAAAAAAGTAAAAAATTATATATAGACTAAAAAGTTATACCAGGCTTAGATTAATTTATTATTTTTTTCTTTTAAATTATTTTTTATTAATTTTATTGAGAACCAAATAGCAATGAGACAGTTTCAAAACCGATTAGTAGGA
>NDGM011166840.1:0-11749 GCA_002564305.1 Octomys mimax | reverse complement strand
CTTCTTGTGCTCCTCTCAGCAAGTTCACACAAAGGAATGCACAGGATGACATCTTGCCTCTCGGCTTCTTAGGGTCTCCTCTGCCCATGTGCACTTGTTTTCCTCAGCAAGGTACAGAGTCGCCAGTGCCTGTCTGGCTCTCACTTGCCCCAGTGCTATTTATTTATTTATTTATTTGATACAGGGTTTCGCTATGCAGGTCAGACTAGTAGTGATCCTCCTGCTTCAGCCTTCCCAGTACTGGGATTATAGGCATGCACCACCATGCCTGGTTTCTGGGGCCGGTAAAGTGGACTGAACTCAGGTCCTTGTGCTTGCCAGACAGGCGCTTAGACTGCCCAGCTCTCTTCCCCCACGCTCATTAGCTCTTGCTACAAAAACTATTTCAAACCCCTCTACAACTCATCCCCTAGCCTCTGATCTTGTGCAGGTGGTCACCCAATCACAGCCTCAGAGAAATCCCACGTAGTCAGGAGACCGGGACTAGAGGCCCGCCTCCCCCGTGAGCCACACACCCGCTGTTCCAGCTGGAGGGTGGACTTGCTTCTTCTGTCTTAATCTCCACAGACAGACAGAGACCCTGAATCCACCCCTCATGTTCCCGTGTGCTGGGGTTAACCAGATGATACTGGGGGAGGAATATGAAGGACATTTGCTTTAAGGACCAAACCTTAGCACATTTGAGAAATGTTAAGAACAAAAGAGTTAAGTAGGCATCTTCGTGAGCTCTTGAATAAGCCAATATACAAACTATCAAACGGACATATTATTTGTAGCATTTTTGCAACTATTTAGTCTCAGTCATCTGTCCTGCCCCTCCCTGCAGCATGTCACAGGTAATACTGCGTCCCACGGGCCATCCCTCAGGAGTGCTATATTAAATATGAAATGATTCTTATGGTTAATTTTGCTCTACAAGCCACGTAATATTTTATATATTATGATAATCACCACATTTAAAGCATTATGCATTTGAACTTTTTGATAAACTGATTAAATGCATTTAATTTTTCATTCTGTAAATGTTTCTTTCCCTAGCATAAATAGTTCTTATTTCTTTGTAAGTTTCAAAAAACAGTCAACGCTACTTTGTGAATAATTAGTAAGAGGTAAAGAAATGGTAGGAATAACATGGTTAAAATCTTTAGGGAAAATTCTAGGCAAAATATATTTTATGAAAGAAGCAATAAAATACTATCACCAATGACTTTCCAGCCATTTTGAAAATAACCTTTAGCGTCACACCAAAGGTCCACCCACAGTGACCTCCATTCATTAAGACATGCAAAGTCACCCCTAAAAGCATGATGCTAACACAATTTTTTAAAAATGTTGGCTACAAAGCACACTACCCTTCACTTGTTCATAAAGATCTTTTTGCTCTTAAATTGAATATAATGACATTTCACACAGGCGCAAAACAATACAGACAAAGAATGAAGAGCAAGCAGAATACTAAGCTGAAGCAAGGAGAAAGTGTCATAAATAGTTACACTTCGTGTGTGCTTGAAAATTCCCCCCCTTGCCCAACAGTAGTAAAAGCAGCCCGGGGATTGAAAGCGATGGCATAAAACCAATGCAATACAATGGAGGCTCACACTTGAGGAATGCCTCTAATAACAGTAATTATGCTTTAATAAAAGGGGCTGCTGCTTGAGGAGCAAACGATGGTTCTTAAATTTATATCATTACGTCTGGGACAGCAAGAACATTATAAAATAAACAATTGTAAGCACAATGGAGCGTGGTGTTCTCTGACATAATTAAGGTTTATGAAACAGTATGTCATCATATATCAAGAATAACATGCTGAAGAAAATAACTGCTCTAGCTTACACATATTTACGCAGCTTAGCAATGTCTATTCAGATGATATTACAACCAAATGCTGGTGTCAAAATTCTCTTAGGGATAAAAGCTGTAGGACAGCAGCTGATACAGTGTCTACCTCGCCAACACACCTAGTTCACGTGAGTCCACACCACACTTGTGCTCTTGCTCATTAGTGTTGACTCCAAGGGCCTGCTGAACAATAGATTTCACCAAGCTATATCTGCGGCGTAACATAGAAGCCTCAAATGGTAATCAAATGGCACTTTTTTCTGCACCACTGCGCTAGATGCGTTAAATTCTTAAAAGCAAACAGCTTAAGGAGAGAGCAGCTGTTTACTCCCGGCAGAACAGATGTTAGACAAACGTCTTTCTAAACTATGTCTCTGCAATCCATCTGTTCAGTTATTTTCCCCTTTACATATGGAATTCAACACACATAAACTCTTCTTCATCACCGTGAACTTTAAATGGCCTACTATTGTATTCCAAGTTTAAAAATTATTGTCACTTTCCTAATTCCTACGATCAGAACATCACCAGAAGTCGAAGTGCTGTGTGTTTCAATAACTCGTGGCTTCTAAGAATTTAGGAAGAAATCGTACAAAATCTAAATGGTTCCTTCCTCAGGTGGAAACAACTGTGGACAGTTACGTGGCACAACTTTGTAGCAATTTTGGAAATCAAGATACTACTTTACCAATTTGCCCAGGATTGAGAGATTTTTTTAAAATGTAAGATTTTTTTTAAAGATTTATTTACTTATTTATTTGGTACAGGGTCTCACTATATAGCTTGTACTCGCACTGCCCTCCTGCCTCAACCTCTTCAGTGCTGGGATTACACCACATCCAGTTTCGGTGGCCAGGTCAGCGTGGAGTCAGCACAGCATGCAGTACTGGGTTTCAAATCCGGGTCCTTGTGCTTGCCAGGCAGGTGCTTAGACTACTGAGCTACTTCCCCAGCCCCAAAATGTAAGACTTTCAGTATTAAAACTAAGAAAGTTCCATGCAAAAAACAAAAAGGGGGTTGTTACTTTTTCTAAATTTCCTTCCACATTAACATGTTTTTACCTATAAAACAACAGTATGTGGGCAGAGCCCTATAATCTGCTGACTCTTTGAATCCTTTTTCATTTAAAGAAGAAAAAGGACAAAGAAAAAGCCAGGTATTCAGAAGTTATCTAGAATTTGTCCTCTAAGGAGACGAGAAAGCATACACAGAAGCCCAAAGTACTTCTCAAGAGATACTAGATTTCAGATAGCTCAGTGGACTAAAGTACCTGTTTAGGCAGATGCAGAGGCCAGGGTTCAATCCTCTGCATGCTGTGCCAGACCTGACCCTGGGGCACACTGAGATAGCAATTGAGACCAGGCGTGGTGGCACACATTTGTAATCCCAGAGCTTGGGAGGCTGAACACAGGAAGATCACTACGAGTCCAATCTACATAGTGAGACCCTGAACACACTATAGACCCCATACCAAATACATTTTTTTAAAAAAGAGAGAGAGATACTAGATTTCTCTTCTTACCCCACCTATGTGCAGAATCCTCCTTGCTTCCTCCAACCCCTTGCACCTATCTGCTGGGAACCAGAGCTTAATGCAAACCAGCTGACTGCATCCACAAACACACCCCTTCAGCCAAACCTTCACACACCCCTTTCATTTTTCCATGAAATCCAAAAGCCTGTTCTGCCCTCAACGGACTCAGCCTTAAAACTCCCTTGGTCAACTTCAGTTTCCCTGAGATATACAACAGTCTCTTCTAACAGTAATGCTGCTTTTATGTAAAATACACATAAAACTTTTCTGAGGGTAGTGACGTCACCAAAGATATATACAGATATTGAAATATCTATGTCAAAATTGTACAAAGTGGTTCTAAAATTAATCCTGTGGTCTCTCCTAGTTAGTATATAAAGCACAGCCTCAGCTAGCTGTCATTTACCATGCTTCACAATCCCGTTTTCAAAATTCCGTGTTCCTTCCACTCAATTTTCCTAATGAGTCAATTTCAATTCCTCTGCTTTCCTCCTCACCCCTCCTTTTCCCTTCCTCCCTTCCCTCTCTCTTTTTCTCCCGCTCTCCTTTTTCCTGTAGTACTGAGGAATGAACCTAGAGCATTCACACTGAGTAGATCTCCTTGATTTTTTTTAAATTTTAAGACAGAACCTTACTCATTAATTTGCCCATGTTGGGCTTGAACTTGCAATCCTCCTGCCTCAGTCTCCCAGAGTCTTGAGATTACAGGCACGCACTACCACACCTAGGCCAAACATAGGCAACTGCACTCATTATGTGAGATAGTATTTTAAAAACTACAACTGAAAATATTTTAAAAGTTAAAATTAACCATTTTCAAATGTAACGTTTATCCATCATCGGGATACATTTCCATTTATAATTCTGTATCATTGTAAAAAAAAAAAAAATCAACTCAAATAAAATGAGTGTCTCTATTATGCAATTTCAGAAAACCACTTTGGATTAACTTTGTTTTGTGTTTATCACAGTTTGCTACATTCAAAAAAAAAAAAAATGACTTTTACTTTAACCACTTACTTGCTCTCTTGGTTACTGAGCACTCGGTTTTCACCAGGTGCTGTAGTTAGGCAACACAGAACATGGCACAGACAGAAGGATTCAGGCTAAATGTCGGGGGAGGGGGGATGACTCAGGATCTCAAGTTACAATGAACTTGGCAGGAAACGTCCAGCTAAGGGACAGTGACAATGCCCTACACGTGTGTCATGGCAGGGTCTTTTCCACAAGTGGACACGGATCTATCTATCTAAGATAACTTCCAGGAGATACTAAATACCCTGAATCCACGTATATCAGTAATTGCATCATTTGTCACCTAGACCCAAAGGCCTACAAGCACAAAAAGAGGTGCTTCCGAAAGCACTCCGAATAACAGGCCTAACTACGCTCAGGAATATTCCTGGTAGCACAATAAGTTATCTGCATACACGCACATGCACATGCGTGACCCAGGGCACCATCACTACACAGGACGGGGTTCTTCACCTGCGCTAGGACTGTCCTGTGAATACCGGCATCACCCCAGTGGACAGAGATATTAACATCAGCCCCAAGGCACCTACTGCTACCTTATATTCCAAATTTGCTAAGACATCTCTACTAACGTCTGATCCCTTTGTTCCCACAGACACACAAGTTAAAACAGAATGCATCTAACTTTCTGATCTAGACAACGCAGCTTATGTGACCCTAGCCCTTCCCTCAGTGCAGCAACAGGGTGAGGGGCCAAAGATTCAAACACCAATGTGACAAAGGGTGTTCCCTGTCACTAGAGGGCAGAAGCCATTCATGTGATGAAGAACACTTCAAGCATTTTCTACAAGTGGCGTCACAGATTCTCAAGCATTTTAGAAAGCTGCACAAGAAGCAGAAAATCATGTTCGTATTTGCCCACGGATGGGTGAAAACTGAGCCGAAAGTCTGAGGATGCACCCGCGTCAGGCCAAGTTTACTTACAATCGACATCAGGGTTAGCACATAGTGCTGCAGATTCTGTCCATGATAACGAACCATTTTAGCATCCGCAGTCACCATAACTTCCACATATCTTGGGTAGGACAGAAAGCGTTTATTCCTGGAATGTAACTGACTTCTTTCATCTTCCAAAGACCTATTTTTTGAAGGGTATCCGAAAACCATTTCCTTCTGTATGTTAAGATCGTCACTTGTGTTGCTGTCATTATGCAATAAAGCCACTTTCTTTATTGGATTTTCTGAGAAGAAAAAAGAATACAATGGAGAGTCATTAAATTGGGTGTGATTTAAATATACTGCACAAAACAGAATAATTGAAACATTTAATACGTACACATCTGGCTTCGCTGTGAAACAATAAAAGGACAAACAGAAATTATTAATTTAAAACAATATTGCACCACGTTACTATGAGCACGGAAATTCACAGTAATAGTTTGGAAAATATTTAAATTTTCTTTAAACTGAAAGACTGTCTAAGTCTTACTTTAACAAGTCTGACTGTAAAAAATAAATTATTGGGCCAGGGAGATGGCTCAGTAGAATAAGCGCTTGCCTGGCAAGCACAAGGGCCTGAGTTCAATCCCTGGTTCCGCCAAATAAATAAATAAATAGATAAATAAATAAATAAATTATTAAGTGGATAATCAATAAATTCCAACTGTTTTTTTCAGTAGGAAGACTGGTTCTTTAAGTCATCAATAATATTTAATCTCATCGCAGAGCAACCGGATTTTGCAGTGAAACGTCATTAAATATAGAATAAAATGTACTTTTGTTGTATAATGTGGAAAAAGTCCCAAGAATCACAAAAAAATTAAGTGATGTCACAATAAATGGCATTTCAAAATCCAAATGTCAAATGCAGATATGCACTATATAAAGTACCTGATTGTTGTAGCTGTATACAAAGGTATTGAATATTGTACATTTTTTTTTATTTCTTTAATGTATTTGATTGCTGCAGGGTCTCGCTACCCAGCTCAGACTCGTGGTGATCCTCCTGCTTTCAGCCTCCCCAGCACTGGGATCACAGGAGTGTGCCACCACACCTGGACTCTGGCTGGCTCAGCCTGCTCTGGGGGCAGGACTGGGGCAGCATGTGCTTCCGGGGATCAAACTGTGGTCCCTACGCTTGCCTAAACAGGTGCTCTAGTCTGCTGAGCTATCTCATCGGCCCATATTGTACACTATTACAGCTACTACTTTTAAGTACTTTGCGAGGAAGCCTATGCACCTAATTATTGACTGCTGCCTCCAGTAAGCAGCAGTCAGGCAGCAAGGGTGCCTGTCCTAGTTCTTTTTGTTGTTTTTGTTTTTTTTCTTTTTCTCACTTTTTTCCTCTCCTCTCTTCTCTGCCTTCTTCTTTTTCTGCTCATTTTTCTACCAACTCTGTGGTGGTAGTATTGTCAGGTAAAGACGGAGCAAAAGAGTCATATGAGAAGAAAGAGATGGCCCTTGGTAATTTATAAACAAAAAGAATTAAAATAAGATTTATTAGATAATATAAAACTGTATTTTATCATTAAAACAATCTACTTTGACTGTAAGAAGGATTTTTGAGTTATCAGGAAAAAGTCAAATATTCAGTTTGATGTGTTTGCTTATCTATTTCATTTATCCAAAATAAGCATGCATCGTGTACCTTATCGAGCAGTAGTGAACCTAGCACATGCGTGCCACAGCAGGCTGTTTATTATCCTTGAAAGCTCTAAAAGGTTTGCCATCATATAGCCAATGTCAGGAAATGTTTAGAAAGCAAGGAATAAATAACATCTCAGGGCTAGTGCGATAGCTCAGCAGCATAAGAGCCTGCCTGACAAGTGCACGGTCCCAAGTTCGATCCCCGGTACCGCAACAAAGAAGAAAATGATACCTCATAAAGCTTACACTTTAGTTCAAAGGAACAAAACTATGAACTCAGATCTGAGGATACAATTTCAGTTACTTTAATGTCTCAATAATAATCCAAAAATAATAATAATCCAACCAGGAGACAAAACATGGGTTCTATGTATTAGGAGGGCTACAATTTAAAAACTGATCAAACCACATACTGATATACTCTCCTTGAAAGCTGGCAGACAGCTTCTGAGTTAGATTCCATCTACCTGAGACACCGCGATTCCACACCTCGGTGTGTATCGAAGAGAAGGAAAACACAGGGCTGTACAAAAACTCAGGTAGAAACACTGCTGGTGCACATGCAGAATAAACTCCGGTGTATATGATCAAATGACCTTCACTAAGGCTCTAAGACCACCCACCCAACATAACCAACTACAGGAGCTCAAAATGGATTAAAGACTTAAAAGTAAGACCAAGCTAAAAAAAAAACTTCTAGAAGAAAGCAGGGCAAAAAGCTTCATAAAGTTAGATGTAGCAACAAATTCGTGGATATGACACCAAAAGGTGGGTCAGAGAAGAGTGGGAGCAAAAACTGGACAACTGGAGCGATGCCGCCCAAAGCTGCTTCTGCGGCAGACACAATCCACAAGGAGTCTGCGCGACTCAGAGAAGCCAAACTCCAAAGGTACTAAGTGCATGAAACGCGCCCTAAAAAACTTGGTCATCAAGGAAGTACAAGTAAAAACCAACGAAAGATGAGTGTATGCCTTCCGCAACGGCTAACGTGGAAAAAGACCGACGCAACAGTCGTGCAAGGCGGAGCACCTGGACCTTCGCAAAGTGTAGGCGGCAGGGCGGACTGGCGTGCCGCTTGGGGGATTTCAGCAGGGGGAGGAGCAAACTTGGGACACAGATCCTCATGGAAAAGGTATCTGTGTGTCGTGCGCATCAGTGAGACAGCCACTTTACCACAGAAGAAGAGATGTCCAGGAAAACCTCCCATTTAATGAAGAAAGTTGACAAAAGTATGAAATGGAAAAGAAATAGAAGAACAACATGTTAACATGACATACAGATTACACAATCCATACGTTGCTTATTCAAAGCCAAATACACTTCTGGAACTTCACGTGTATTAATTCACTTCTTAATCATGTATGAGATAGATACTACTGTTAATTCCACTTTATAGGATCTACAACATAAAGAGGTTAAGGAACTCACTGACATAATTGGCAAATAATAGAGATGGAAATAAAGACAAATAAAAGGAACAAAGCTATATTGAAAACTGAACACAGTAAAGGTGAATGGTTTAATTTTCTCTATCAAAATACAAAAGCTTTGCAGAACTGGCTTAATAATAAAATCCAACCATGCATTAGTAAGTAGCACAAATGAAGTTCAAATCACACACATCTGGCTCGAGAGAGTAATTTCAGCCACTGCAGGACGCTGCTTGACAATGAAGTTGAAAGGACAGAAAAGGAAAAAAGAAAGAAAACCACTGACATCCAGTATTTTCACAAGCTACCAAATTGGAATAGTTAATTATTTAAAATTGTTCTTGCAGTCTCATTCTATTATGTGACAAGCCTTTTAGTTATTGGGAATTGAACTCTGGACCTTGCACTTGACAGGCAGGCACTTGTGCCACTGAGCTATATCTCTAGCCCAAAGAGTCTTTTTGGACCTATATACATTTTCTTCGTAATGAACTAGTTAACAAAGCTAAAAGCGTATGCCCTGGCAGAATGAAGGGCTGTTAGCATTTATAAGGAGTAAATTAGATTACTTTAAGTGTGAAACACTCATTTTATCTTGCTTCTCACACTAGAAGGATTTTTAACCTCCTTATTGACAAGTCATTTAGTGGAAAGAACCTGTGTTGTGACTGAGGAATTTAGAATGTGGCGAAGACTAGTGGCGAGGGAAAGCTGTTGTCTGTATGAATGTTCCAGGTTATATGTTTTCCTTTTCCTATAATACCTTAAAATGAAAAACAGACCATTTCAAATACAAGGAATTTATTTTAGAGAATGGTAATATTTTAATAGTAGCCAATAATTACCAATTTAAGGCATTCACTTTCTCATCACTTGGGACTAAGCGCACGGCACAGGCTTCAGTGTGCTGAGAGGCACCTCCTTTTTGTGACTTTTTCATCTGCTACCTCATGGCATTGTTTAAAAGTCAAATGCACTTTAAGTAATCTCAGAGTAAGACTAACATTTAAAAGACTCTCATTAGGACTCACATATGGCATACTTTTTGTTGATATTCAAGTGTGCCCTTTCACAGATTACTGCTTCCTCGGAGACAGGAAAACCTTTCCTCCATGTGCCATCTGTCAGGCAGTACTTGAGCCCACAGTCAATCTCTCAGCGGCTAGGAGGCTACTCAACACTAAGGGTTTATTCTCTTGTAGGCAGAAGTATTAAGGGCTAACATAAGTGATGCTCTTCAGCGACAACATATGTGAGTCCCTCTGGCAAATGTCGCTTGAGTCGTGGAGAAAGTCACTGGTGACTTTACCATGACCACACTCTCCCCCTGGATTCGGCCTCTGCTCCCATCACTCACTGGTCTCTTGAGTGCGTACGTCTGTCTAACACTTTGACAGGTGGTTAGATGTTACACAAAAAGTAGAAGATCTGGTCCCATTCATGAAGAAATGCTAACCTACCTGGCAAGATCCAACTGTTACCTGATAGCTAGGCCTCTTCGCTGGCAGCCAGACAACGTCACAGCCATTCGCCCAGGAATATATTTCAGACACATAACTTTTGGACAGACTAACTGCACGACACCAGCAATCTCCTGGATTCTAAAAAATCACTTTGCTTGAACTCACTGGATGCCTGGGGTACAGACCTGAGCCTCCCCCTCTGACCACAGCGTAACACAGTCGGAAGAATGGGGAAGAGGGGCAAAGAAATTAAATCGTGCCCTCTCTGCTTGTGAAAGGGCTACATGCTACTTGCTATCTGACAAATCTGAGAATGATTTTGGCATTTCTATAAATACGTAGAGAACTTTATTTTCCTAACTCCAACATTATGCATGCATACAGCAAATAAATCTGCGTGCATTATTTTTAAATGACATCAGTAGAAAGCATGCAATGCCGCGGTTTCTCAACTACAATTTCCAACATCTTTCAGTCCTAGCTCTTTTCTTTCTCCTTGGTTAGAGCTTGGGTCATTCAGAGGCAATGTCACCTGGAATTTTGAGATCAAAATTGTTTCTCCCCTTTGTTAATTAGTTTTAGTCATTTCTCTCGCTAGACTTTTGTCCAGAAGGATCAAGAATTCCACAATGTCTCGGTCTTTGCATAAACAAATTTTAAAAAACATACTCAGCCATCAAGTCATTAGACAGTTTTTTGTCTAATAACGAAAATGAGTATTTTTTAGTATAGAAATTAAAATCTAATGTTTATAATTATATGAGACTATAACTGTAAGCATTAAGCCTTTCTCCAAGAATCTTGACTTCATAATCGACAGCCTAAAATTAAAGTTTACTATGGAGTCACTAGGTAAGGGCAACAGCTGTTTCTCTAGTATGTTTTACTTTTTACTGTTTCCAATTTACCATCAATAGCTGTTTTTCAAACATCACCAGAGGAAGGCAAGCATTTACTGCTTCCTTTGTCACCCTCGAGCAGTCATCAGGCTTTCGGGGCTGGTCTTGATAGCCCAGTAGTGCTGAAGGCCTTTTCTAGAAGCCGCCTCGGAAACCACCATCACTGGTGCGCTGCATCAGACCTGGTGGGTTGGGCGTGCAGGAGGGAACGCAAAAGCCGGAGCTTGTCACTGGTGCCTGTACACCCGAAAGGAAGGTGTGTTTGCTTTTATATATTGTTCTTCTTGATGTCTACTAAATGTTACATTCTTACAAGAAAAAGAAAGAGAACCATAATTTAACAACAGATAAAATGGCATCAGTGCATTTCGTAAGAGTTTAATTTCTATACTGAAAAACACTCGTAAGAGAAGACACAATAGTGGCAGAATAAACATTTAGAAAAATACCTACTTTCATACTCATCACTTTCATATTATGAATGAATCTTGTCATTATAGGTCGAACCAGTGTGTACATACAGTTATATTCGGTTAAAACCTAAAATGAATATACTGTCACAAATACTTGTGAGTATAGTAGTACTATGATTGAAGGAGACACAAAAACTCCTGTGTAATTTCCTGAACACCTCGGTGCCCTTTCAGTCGTGATCACAAGCTTTCTCTATTACAACTGTAGGAAATTAAACTTTATTTTATTTTATTCCAATGTATTTGGTACAGGGTCTCCCTGTGCAGCTTGGACTCATAGTGATCCTCCTGTTTCAGCCTCCCCAGCACCGGGATTACAGGCGTGTGCCCCCACACAGGGTCTCTGTGGTTGGCTCAGCATGCCTGGGGGTCAGGGCGAGCGCAGCATGAGGTGCTAAACATCATTTTAAAAAACAGCATCTAGGGGCCAGGGAGACAGCTCAGTTGAATAAGTGCTTGCCTGGCAAGCGCAAGGGCCTGAGTTCAA
>NDGM011166794.1:0-19654 GCA_002564305.1 Octomys mimax | reverse complement strand
CCCCCCGTGGCCAGGTCTGAGCCCCGTAGCTGAGCAGACCCAGAGCCCAGCCCTGTGCTGTGCGGCACTGCTGTGTCTAAGCCGCAGGAGCAGGTGGCTGGCCATAGTGAGGTAACTAAGTGCACTGAGTTGAGGCCTTATGTTGTGCTAGGAATTTGTGTCACTGCAAAGCAGTGATTTAGCTCAGGGGCTGGCGGTGTGGTCAGCTTTCTCCCCAAATGGCAGAGTCTAAACACTCAGCCCTCACCCCCTGCCCAGGCCAGCTCTCATGCCCTCTGTCTGTGGTCAGCAGGAGCTGTCCGTCTGTGCCTGCCCTGAAATCTAGACAGAACACAGCCCTCTTTGTCTGCAGGAGGAAGCATTCCCCTGGGTGGAGGGTGGGCAGGTGTGAGCTGAGCCCAGGGCCCCAGAAGGGAGCCGGCTCAGGACTCCTCAGCTGCCAGGTTCAGGTCCTGGCCCAGCTGCTTACTAGGAGAGTGATCCCCGCCCCGCCCCCCGGGCCTGGAGGGTCTGCCCAGCCAGCAGAAAGCACCACGCACAGGAGCCTGGTGGCCCTGGAGGACCGAGGCACCCTCCCCTCCCCTCCCCACTCCTATTCCTTCCCCTCCTGGCCTCTCCAGGAGGGTGGGGTCCCAGAGACCCCAAGGACTGCATGAGGCCTGAGAGCCTGCTCAGCCCCTCTGTTGCACCCAGGGCGAGGACCCCGCCTCCTTGGCCAGCACCCCACGAAAGCTTGGTGTCCCTCAGGGGGTACCGCCTCTGTGAAGGCACAGGGATCAGAGCTGTCCACCCGGGCCCCAGACAGGGTCTGGGCGGTGCCTGGGAGAGGAGGACCCGCGGGGCCCACATCCAGAGGGAAATTGTTCCTGGGAAGGAAATATGCGGAGCAGCCACGAGCCTGTGACTCACAGCCCAGCCTGCGCCCCCACATCGAGCTGCACTGCGGCCAGCGCCGCTCTTGATTCATGTTTTCCACGGGGACCCAGGGAAATGCAAGCTGTCTGGAGGGACAGGCATGCTGCGGACCTCCTCCCCCTCCTCCCCATCCCTCCTCCTTCCCCTTCTGTCCCCCTCTTCCCTCCCTCCTCCCCCCTCTCTCTCCCTCATCCCTCCCTCCTCCTCCTTCCTCCCTCCTCCTTCCCCCCTCCCTCTTCTCCACCACCCTTCCCCCTTCCTCACCCTCCCTTCTCCCCTCCTCCTCATCCACCCCAGCCACCAGTCCCTTGACAGTGGCTGCCACCAGTTCTGCTGCCCAGGAAAGAGATCCAGAGGTCGTTCCTGATTCTCCTTTTCCTGGATTCTCTGCGCTCCCCGGCCCGGGACCCGGGTCTGATCACTGACCAGGGTTCCCTCCATGAGCCACTTTAGGCTGGTTCAATGTGAGCAGAGACCTAGGGTAGGGTGGAGGCCAGGGCAGTGCACGCTGTGCCCCTCCCCTTTCCTGAAAGCTGGATGGGATGGGTTAGGTCTGGCAGAAGCCGCCATCGTGCCCAGGACGAGGGCTAGGTTGGGTTTTATTGGAAGAACTGTGGAGCTGGTCTGGTGAAGGGTGTTGGAGCTGCTCTAGTGAGGCCGGGATCCCTCACCTCACCCAGGCCCTTCCCCTGCTGATTGGGCCCAGCTACATCCCTGCTCTTTTTATTTATTTTTTTAAACTGCAATTCTCTAAATCGCTACATCGCCCAGATTGAGTCCAAGATTGTGATCCTCCTGCCTCAGCCTCCCAGGCTGCTGGTATTACCAACCCAAACTCAGCGGGCTCGCAGGCACCGGTTAGCCACTCGCCACCTCCCCGTGTTTCAAGAGTGCCACCTCGTGGTAGGTGGGGGAATGGCAGGCACCTTGAATGTTTCCTTATAAGGACTTCTTCACTGAAGGCCATCGTTCCCTGCGTCCCAGGCCAGCTGCACTGGCTGCCAGCTGTGCTGCCTCGAGGCTCTGGGCGCTCCGGATCCCCGAAGCACTTTTACCTCATTTTTCTTCACTCTTCACAGCAACCGGAAGTAACAGCATCATCAGCCGCAACCAGCAGACAAATGCAGAGGTGAACCCCCTTTCCAAAGGACACACAGCCGGTGCTCTAAGTCCTGGTGAACACTCGTGCATGTGTGTGTGCGCATGTGTGCGAGTGCAGAGTGGGACGAAACTTGGGAGAGAAGTCTCATCAGGCAGCCCTCGCCTGTGCCGGGTGTGGCCCCCAGCAGTGTGCTACTGTCCTATTGTTTACCTTTAAAGTCTATTTCCGGTTCATTAAATTGTTCTTGCCACCCATCGGCCCTCACAGTCAAGGAGGAAAGCTGGCGAGGTCGCCCTAGCGATGCCCGCATGCTGGCCCAAAACACTGTGGATGGCACCTTCTTTGGTGAAGAGAGTGCAGATGTGACGGACAGAGGCTCTCGGGACACATGGAGAGGTGGCCCTGGATTATCGGAGATCCCAAGGTGATCATGGAACCCTCAGAGGAGGGACTTGGGAGGGCTGGGTCGCAGGATCTCGGTAATGGAGCAGACGGCAGCGGCCTGTGGGGGAGAGGCTGCCGGCAAGGCAGCTGCCCCCCAGGACAGACGAGCCAGCGACAGAGCCTTCCCAGGCTTGAAGAACCCCAGCCGACACCGCCACTTGGCTCAGGGAAGCCGGGGCTGGGCCTCTGGCCTCTAGAACAGCAATCTCGGTTGTTCTAGGTCACTGGGCTGTGGTCCTTGTCATAGCCATGCAGGACATAACACAGACGGTCTCAGGACCACAACTAGACACAACGGGGTCACAGCTGCTCCGCTGGCCCTGCTGGTGTAAGTAGCCTGCAGAGCCCTCCACGTCTCTTTAGAAGTCTGTCCCGAATTATGTACTACCTTATAAGATTCACAGTGTTTTGTGGAAAAATCAGTTTATGGCTTGCCGTCTGTCCAAGGCCTCTCCTCGCCGTGACCCCACGGGGCTTTGGCAGCCAGAGCCGCCCTCCAAGCGCCCTTTTAATCCACACTTTCCCAGATCAACTTCAGCTCTGATTAGCAGAGTGCATGCACATCTCCAACAGGGCTGAAAGGCTGGAAGGAAACCCGGCCTCCTGCCACCCAGCCCTTCTGCAGCCGTGTGCTCACTCTGGCACCTACCAGGCACCAGCCGAGACACCCCAGACCCACCCCACCTCCACGATGAAGGACAAAGAGCTCACCCCCAGGGCCCCACCCCACTTCACTCCATCCTCATGTTCCCCAAATAACTAACTAATCACAAGGCTTGGACCTTAGAGTGTCCTGTCCAGAAGCCAGCCTAGTGGTACACCAAGGTCAGGCCACCTGCCCGGGTTGTAGAGTCTGGCGGAGGTGGGCTGGGCCGGTGTCATAGTTCCAGGCCACACTGCATGTCACTGCGCAGTGAATGGGCCGGGGGTGGGGGGTGGGCAGAGCAGAAGCGAGCAGACATTGGAGGAGGCAGGGAAGTACTTTCCAGAGAGGGGCAGGGTGGCAGGCTGTGCGCACCACAGGGTGACAGTCTCAGGACAGGGATCCCCACGGAGCCCATGAGCACAGAATCCAGCTTGATGACCAGTGCCTACTGAACCGAGCGGGCAAGATCCTGAAAGGAGTGGCACTCAGAGGGAAAGAGCAGCAAGGAAGTCTGGTGTACAGGGGCATCCTGGGAGGCTGAGGCAGGAGGATTCTGAGATCCAGTCCCTCCTGGGCAATTTATCAAGACCCTGCCTCAAAATGAATAAAAAAGTTTAAAAGAGGGTTGGGGATTTAGCTCAGTGCGAAGGCCCTGCTTTCAAAACCTAGTACCACAAAATGAAAAGAAAGAAGAAAGAGAGAAAGAAGAAGCACAAGGCAGGGACCTCAGCCCCAGAGAGAGCTCTAAGGGCCGCCTTCCTTCTGCACAGGTGGCTGTCGCGGCTGCCTGGTTTGTGACTTTGTTGGACAAAGTGGATGTCCCCAGGAGCTCTGGCTCTGGGCTGCTGGGGTTAAGGACACCACAGCTCCCAGGTCGGAGCTGGGTACAGAAGAGTGAGGCGAGCCCTGCAGTCCCAGCGGCACCTGAGTGGGGTCCCAGTGCACAGGTCTTCAGGACACAGATGGGGGACTGGAGAGAGGGGAAGCGACTGAGCTTGGTTCTGGCCAGGGCAGGGCCCGTCTTGGAGGTGCCATTGGCTAGCTGTGTGGCCTTCTGCAGGTCCCTTTGGCCCCCACCGCCTGTGTCGTGTCCACTTCCTGACTAGGAGTGTGCTGAGGAGGAGTGTCCCTGGGGACTGCCTCCTGACCTGTCCCATCTCCAGCCCAGCTCCCTCCCCCGAGGTCTGCTCCTTTCTGCCTTGCTCCTCTGTGACGTGGGACCATGGAGTGCTGCCCGCCACGCTGCTCCGTGTGGGGCTTGTTTGCACGCTGATGGTGAAGCCCGGCAGCGCCCCGTTGACCTCTGTCCAGCTGCTGTTGGGCCATGTGACCATGGCGGCGTCCTCCCCAGCGTGTCCTCCACTGTCCTCTCTGTCGGCCAGGATCCCAGGCCTGGAGTCCACACTCTTGTCTGGGGCTGCATCCCTGGAAACTTGCCCATGGGTACAAAGTGACTGAAGGTGGCACACCGCCTCCCTGCCCATCACAGGGCCCCTGAGAAGGGGAAGGACATCCTTTCAGATCCACAGATGTCCCTGGGGACTGCTTCCTGACCTATCCCATCTCCAGCCCACCTCATACCTCCTAATGCCATGTTCTGGGCTCAGATTCCCTGGAAGGGAGGAGTGGCAGGCAAAAGCAGAGGAGCAAAGAGGAGAAGGCGCTTAGAAAATGATGCCCAGATGCCCAGCAGATGCAGGCCCTGAGGTGACCCACATCGCAGTTCCCTGTGTACCTCCCAGCTTTCCCGGTGAGGGCCCCTCGGCACAGTGAATGCCCAGTAAGTGTCCCACAGGCTTGTGCGCACGTGTGTGTGTGTGTGTGTGTGTGCGCGCACACACACACACACACAGGCTCCGGGGGTGGCCGGCTGTCATGGGCACTTGGCCCTGCTGCTGACCACGGGCTGTGGCTCTGTATGACTCAACCCTGCCCCACCATCCCAGGACACCTAATGTCTCATCCACAGCAGCCACACGCCCTCATGGGAGTTTCCACCCTCAGCCACAAACCCCGGGGGAGAGCTGTCTGCCTTCCTGCACTCTCCTGCTCATCCTGGTCTGTATCGGCAAGGATGAGGCAGAGTCGCCAAACGCCCTTCTGTGGGTGGGGAAGAGATGAGGGAGGCCGCCGCCTTCTTGCCCTGGTCTGTGCATCTTTGCTTAAATCAGAGTCTCCCAGAAGCCAGCATCAGCTCTTCCTGGTGCTCAGCCCAGCCCGAAGCTGGAGACGCTTCCCCTCAAGTCCCACTGAGAGGTCCAGGACCGGTCTTCTGTCCCCAAGTTGTGTGGCAGGTGCCCTGCCCGTGGAGCATGAGGTCAAGAGTGACTGAGGCCATGAGGCTCACCTCACCCCAGTTCTGTGGAGTCAGTAACTTATTTCACATTTATCCTAGAAACTTCCCGTGATACCAGCTGGTAACCAGGAGTCACCCAGCCTAGCTGATTAACGACAATGGAAATGCAAACAGTGGCCCTGCAGGACTGCTTCCTAGCGGCTGCTGTCTTCTCTGGCTGCCCCACTTGGCCACCAAGGACCCCAAAAAGAGGGACCCAGCTCGACCCTGGGCTTGGGTGGCATCTAGCCACCATCTCCTTGGTGGCTGAGGAGGAGGGGATCCCTCCAAGGAGAGCTAAGGAGACATTAAGGCATGGGAGCTGGGCTGCAGGCTGGACAGGACAGCAAGGGCCCCGGAAGTGCTGTGGGCCTGGCCCGGCTGTGCACAGTGCCTGCCCGGGGAGGCCGCTGGACAGGAGGGCTAGGGCCTGGCTTCCTGCATACAAGGTCAAGGCACTGGCTGGCCTCACGCCTCCCAGCAGAGCCGCAGATGTCACAGCCCATGAGGCCAGCACTGTGCCGGACCCACAAGGAATGCCCAGTGGACATTAGTCATTGGTGAGAACATTGTGGGTGAGTGCTGAGCAGGCTTTTCTTCACTGGGAGCTGGGGTCTGCTCCCCACTCTGGGGGGGCGATGGGTCTCCAGAGACAATAGGCAGGGGAGGCAGACGCTGAGGGAGAATGGAGGGTCCACAACGTGGAGAGGCCCTCGCTGCCCCTGCAGTGGGGGCTGGGAGTCCTGGCCCAGCGGCCTCAGCTTCCTTTCCATTAGTTATCATAATGACATCAGCTGCCTCTGGAGACTGCTAATGCAAGAATAATCCAGAAGGCAGTATGATGCCGTGCTTCGCAGGCCGTGACTCCATGAAGCCCCGATTTTTCCATTCCTGACAGTAACAGCGTGGCTCGGGCCAGCCGCTAGCATAGACCCCTGCGATTTCTGGTGTCCCCATGTGTGAGCTGGAGGTGCTGAGGACCATGGCTGCAAAGAGCCCTCAAGGTCACTAGCCAGGGAGGCCTTGACTACGTGGGAGGAGGCATGGGGAAAAGCTCATGGCACGGGATTTGGCAGGGGTTCCGTGGGTATGATGCCAGAGCAAAAGGCGGTGAAACTGAAAAGCCAATGAATTGGACTTCATCAATTAAAAAAAAAAAAAAAAACTTCTGTGCATCAAAGGGCACAATCAGGAATGAAAAGGACAGCTGTGATGTCCTCGGTTGACACCCTTTCCCGCCCTCTTTCATGCTTCTGGAAATTCCATTGCCCTCTGGTCTCCGTCATTCCTGATGAGAAATCTTATGTTAATCTTACTGCGCTTTTCTTTTTTTTCTACATGTGATGAGTGGTGCTTCTTCTTCTGGTTTCAAAATTTGCTTTCTGGCTCTGGAATTAGTGTATTAGACTATGGTGTATTTGGGTACAAATCTTTGTGTTGTCCTACCTGAATTCCTTGTGTTGTCCCCTGAATTTTTTGATAGGTTGATTAGGTTTTTCATTACACTGAAAAAGCTTTAGGCCATTATTTCTTTGGGTATATAGTTGTCACTTAGTGTGCATGGGAGATTGGCTCTGTGGTCCAACACAGATTTTCCATGAGAGGATTCTCAAGTCTCTCATAAAATGGTACAGTATTTGCATCTTTGCATATTACCTTAGTGTATTATATATACACTAAGTCTTCTCTAGGTTAATTATACTAGAGAAGATATATAATTATACTATACACTGAATACAATGTAAATGCTTTGCAAATAGTCTTACACTGTACAGTGGATGCTTTAGTTATGGCCAGCCTGACATACAAACAACTTGGGTTATGACTGGAAGTTCAGTTTTAGCTTACGACCCCAAGTATGACCCAAATGCTAGCTGTTTGTGCCTCCAGATAGTCTCAGATACAGTCTGAACCCTTCCAGGGTTCTGGAAGGAACATTACCACATCCTTTCCTGTAAGGAGTTAACTGAGAAGCCCTGGGCCAGGGTCTCACTGAGATCTGCCTGTGTACAGGAGAAGGATGCTGGAGGCTGTGCAGCGGAGCTGGAGCCCTCACTGACTACCTGAGCTGCCGCCAGCCCCTGGGAACCACTGACTTGCTACTTCGGGGCTCCACTCTTGTGTACGGCCTGACGGCAAGAAAGGCATCTGTGCCGTTCAGCACAGGCAGAATTTTTCCCAAATATTTTTGATCTGCAAATGGTTGAATCCATAGCGGCAGACTGTAGACAATACACCTCCCTCTCTCTGCTTTTCTGCTAGAGTTCCCACGGTGGCTACTGGCGCAGTTGGCTCTGTCTCCCAGGTCTGTGGTCCGCCTTCCTTTTTCTTTCCTTGGACCACTACTTGTGATCCATTTCAAGTCTGCCGTGTCCCCTCTTCTGCCTTCTCATTTACGCTGCTGGGCCTCTCGACAGCTCACGTCTCTGCTCAGGGTTCTTAAACAGTTACAGTTGCTACTTTGATTGTGAACCCTGACTTGCGAAGCTGGGTGTGTGCGGTGACCCTCAGCGTGCGCTCAGAGGTCTCGAGTCAGGGCGCTCTCGGGCCTCTGCAGCTGGGCCTGTGTGCGGGCTGGGGATGCAGTCACGGTCCAAGCAGCGCATATGGCCTCCTGGCCTCAACGCTGCAGGACCTTCTCATGTCCCTGCTCTGTGCAGCCAGGGTTGGGGTGGAGCATGAGCCCTAGCTGTCCCCTCACTCCAATGCTTCTGTGCTTCTGTGCACACGGGCTTCCAGGGTGGGCGGGCACTTCCCAGCGTCCTCCATGGACATCTCGTGATGCGGACCTCCCAGTTAAATTCCTCGCTAGCCCAGTGATCTTGCCTACTCCGTTAGGGAAGCCACGACCTTTCCTCTCCTATTCACCTGCCACCTGAGCTGGCTGCTTATTTCCAACTGCACCTCTAGGGTGGGAATTTTCCATGGAGGACGCAGAGCCAAGTCAGCGCCTCCTGGGGCGAAGCCGCTGGCTTTCCAGGCACTTTCTGGAAAGTGCTCAAGGGCCGCGTTGGCTGAGCTGAGGGTGGGGATGGGGCAGCCAGGTGAGGGCGCCACAGAGCCCACTTTTTCCCACTCCAGTCATGCTTCTTGAACAAATCCTTCTCTATTTGTGCTACAGCTTTGGCCAGAGTATTTTAGAGTCATGAAATAGTTGTTTTTGACATTTTGGTCTAGCTTCATGTTACTTTCCACCATCCCAGAAAGTCAAGGAGTGGACACATTTGGCAAGTGTGGAGCACCCTAGCAGGGTTCCTAACTGCACATTTCTTTGACAACGGTCTGTGTCGATCCAGTCACATGTCCAAATTACATAACCCTGATGTCAGCACTGAGGCTCGGAAATTTTGTTCAACTAATCTTAGGAAGACTTGGCTTTAGACACTGGCAAATGGATTCGATCGATGGCTCAGAGTCTCCATTGCGTAATCTCTCTGAGACACTAGCCCCTTGCTCAAAGGTGGGTGTGGGAGGCTGGGGATGCAGAATCCTATCATTGTGCAGTTCAATGCAATGAGTACGCGGAGGTGCGGTGAAGACCGAGCTGCGCCATGCAGATGTGTGTTGAGGGCTGTGCCCGGCGCGAGAGCCAGACTGAGAAGCAGAGGTGGGCCTTGCAGGGCGCGCTGCCCCCAAGGAGGCATGTGGTCTGAATGTAGTAAGCAGCACCTCTTTCTCCTCTTTTCAAGTCCTGAAACAAGTGGGAAACAAGCACTGGTATCCAAAATGTGAAAACACAACCTACCAGTTTTATTATAGATAAAGCCCAGTGGAAGGGTTGCCTGGGTAGTGGCTACATGGAGGTCCCTCTAGCACGCCCGGCTGTCCCCTCCAGCCCCCTTTGCAGAACCTCTAGGGTGGGTGGAGGGGCAACGCCATCAAGCACGGATCACAGGGTCCTGACCCACTTGGTTGTGCTTCCCCGAGCCCTCCTCAGACGATGTGGAGAGAGAGAAGGAGTCTGTCAGAAGGCTGCCCAGGGACTCAGCACTTCCTGTCCAGGAGGATGGGTAAGAGGAAACCAAGGGAGCGTCGTATGGGGAGCCCAGGGCAGAGCTGGTCCCATGCCTGAGGTGCTGCCGAGGGAGCTGCTCTGGGAGGGAGGGAGGCAGACTCCAGACGGAAGCAGAGGGCATGCAGTGTGGGGCAGCAGGGGGCCGCGAGGGAGGAGGAGGCCCTCGGAGGCCGATCTGTGAAGGAGTGGAGGCTGCGCTGGGTTCCCGCCTGGTGGTGGTGCTGGTTCTTGGGGTGCGGATTTGTGCTTGCTCCAAGGATGGGAATGGCATGAACTGAAAGAGGGAGATGGGGAGCAAGATGCTGAGACACAGCAGGGCAGGATGGCCTGTCCCCGAGCTTTGGGATGGAGAGCTGAGCGGGATCCAGAGCCCGAGCCTGAGGCCACATGGTGGGGTGGCAGCATCGCTCTTCAGCGTCCAGGGAGGAAGGAGAGCAGGACAAATGGCGATGGAGACGAGACCATGCGTGTGGGAGTGGGCGACAGAAGGACAGAGTGGAGGACCGAGGGCTTCTCTCTCTGTCCAGAACAGCCACAGGTCCTGGGGCCACAGATGTTCTTGACATCCACAGCCCAGCTGTTTTTAAGTGTAAGAATGTTGCAATATGATAAAAATCTGATGAATTCTTGAATTGCTCTCTAGTGGTTTTTATATTCCCTCGTTAACCCAGCCAATATTTTTTTCATTAAAAAAATTTCCAGGCCATCTTTATCAAACCAGGAGCTTGGCAGCAAAGGTCTACCTCTCTCCATACACGAGATGGGTGAGACCAGCTTGTGGCCCCAGAGATTCCTGACACCCTGAAGCTTCTCTCTCAGATTACAATAATAATACACGTGACGGCCTATCCAGAGGAATGCCTTTGTGTTGATGGGATTTACTTCATCCCTCATGCCTTCCTTACAGAGTGGTTAGCTCCCGCCCAAATGGTGGTGCAGCCGCTCCCGCAGATCAGGACAGGAACTTGTGCTTGCCCCAGCCAATATGCTAGGGCAGGACTCTGATGTTAGTTCTCTGTCTCTCTCTGTCTCTCTCCTTCCTTATTCCCTCTTCTCTTCCTCTTTCTTTCTCTTCCTCCACTCCCTGAATTGTTAAAATGCTCACATTTGGAGCCCATTGTGTCACCCATTACGTGAGGAAGACCAAGCAGCCCGAGCCACACAGAGACCCACATGGGAGTGTGCACCTTTTGCCAGTTCACACCGCTATTTGCTAACTGACCATGGATGAGTCACCTCAGAGATGAGTCCTTCTGGCCAATCCAGCTTGGTGCCTGCAATCCCGACACCTGAAGTGAGATAAAATCATGTTATCATTGTTTTAAGCCACTGGGCTTTGGGCAGCATCAGTTACTAAGAAGAAAATGATAATAGTAAATGAACCAATTCCTAAGCGCAAACTAGTCTCTCAGAGCTGTCTATGCCCCACATTGGGTTCAGGGTGGATAATTAGAGCAGAACCCCCTAAGCCACCATCCCAGGTGCTCCACAGTTGGTACCACAGGTGGCAGGTGCTGAGCAAGCCAACTGTTACAGATGAGATGGAAGCCCAAAGGTCACATTGCTGGTAGCTGGCAAGTCTGGGGGGTAAGCCCCAAGTTGCTGTGTCACTGGTGCCACAGAGAGGTGACCCTCAGCATGGGCTGTGGGCAGGTGCCTCCCTGGCTTCACTGTCCTCCCCTGTAGCCCAGCCAGCCTCAGGCTGCAGGGGAGGGATGAAGAGAGATGTGGGAGTGTCCTGCTAACTTGCCAGCTCTGTCTCCTCCGCCTGCTGCCTGACTGCCCCACGTGGCCCTCGTCCAGGGCCTGTTCCCTGCCTCAGTGGCTGAGTCTGAGGCATGGCTCGCTGGGCTCTGGCAGGCAGGAGGTTGATACGGTGCAGGGAGTCTCACTGCACCCTTGGGTCTCTGTCGCAGAGCTCTGTTTTAGCTGGGCTGAGTGGCCAGGGTGCCCGTCTCCATTCCTGACACCCTGACCCTGCCACTCTTCCCTGGATGGCCCCAGCCCGTGCCCCTGACACTGCCACCACAATTGGAAGGCCCCTCAGGCCCACTTTCTCAGTGCTGGGACAGAACGCCTGGAACCGGCCACCGCAGAGAAGAGAGTTACCTTGGCTTGTGGTCTGGAGGACGGGGCTGGGAAAGTGACAAACCTTGAATTATATATGAAATCGCCACTTTCTGGATGCCAGTTCACTAATATTTTAAAACACCGCAAGAACCAGATCAAGCACGTCTGTAGGCTGAGCTTCTCCCACAGGCCTCCACCTGCAAGACCTCTGCCGGGGACAGAGCTGTTTCGTTCACAGATGAAAAGGCGAGGGGTCATTCTTAACGTTAAGAGTGAAGTGTGCCGAGCACTGATGGTTGGCTGAGCGTGCCTCCAGTGCCTTACGTGGACAGCGCTTCTTGCCTTCAGTATGGCGCTATGAGGCCAACAGAGGTGGCGGTCACCTTGGCATTGGATTCAGGAAGCTTGAGGACCAGTGACCTCAAGGGACTGAAGAATGTGCCCAGCGTCACGACCTAGACAGCACTGGGGCTGGCCGGCAGCTGGAGGAGCCCATGTCCACTGGCCTGCCGTTAGGAGCCCAGGACGGGCTAGGAAGTGGTGTCATTTAGAAAGCGCAAGCGTGTTCTCCAAAAGCTTTGACATAAAATCCCCAAATTACAAGCCGGCCATGCTAAGCTGGTAGGACCGTTAGGTGGCATCTTTGTTTGTTTTACACATATTCCTTTACATTTTGAAAATAGATTTCATAGGGTTGTGAGTACCAATCTACGTGAGCCCCAGTCTCTTTCTGTGCTTCTCCAGGAAAGAGGAGTGACCCCACTTCCCAAGCCTTGGTGGTGTGGCCCCACAGAGGCGACCTAGCTGTGTGGTTCTTGGTCCCTGTGTGTGTCTGCATGTGCATGTGTGTCAGTGTGCATAAGTGTGCATATGTGTGAGCATGCATGTGCATGTGTGTGTGTGTGCATGTGTGCACGTGTGTGCATATGTGTGAGCATGTGCGTGTATTGTGCTTTGAACACACTTGGCCCCTTCAGTGCCACATTAGAGTCCGACTGTTGCACGCCTGCAGGAGGTCCTGGATGAAGCCCTCTCGGGGGCAGCGGGTTCTCTTTCTCAGAAACCAGGCTGCCAACCTTGAGCGAAGATGCTGTTAGGTGCTGAGGAGCCCACTGAGCTCGCCTCTGCACCGTGCGTCCTCGCAGCCTCCGTCCTCCACTGGGAGCTGAAGCAGAGGCCCTGACCCCCACCGCTGCCCCACTCGGGCTTCAGAACTGTGAGCCAAAACAAACCTCTCTGCTTCACAAAGTACTGACCTCGGTTACTCTGCTGCAGGCAGACAGCGGCCTGAGGCCGTGCCCGGGCCCTTGTCCCTGTGTGGCTCGAGCGAGGGCTGGATGTGCAGATGCATTCGGAAAGGTTTTTCAGGCAACTCAACTGCATCTCACTGAGGTTGAGAACCACTACGTAAAATTTTTAAATATTAAATCTAATCCTTCAAGACTGCCAGCTGGGGCCATTCGCTGATTCTTGCCCGACTTGTAAAACTTTATTTTCTGCACTGTTGTCAATGCAGTTTGGATTCCTCCAGGCAGATTTATAGGAGCTAAAACTTAGAATGAAAAGAACAATCCACAAAGTGCCATAAAGTAATCATTAGTTATTCTCTGATGCCTTCTGTGTCTTCAGATATTCATAAGCAACAACGTGCGCATGCCTTAGCCACATGCGCAGCAAACCTGCGAGGTCTCTCTTCTCAAACTTGATATTACACCATGAATACTTTCCACATTACCAGTGTAATTTATTATGAAGTTCTTTAATAGTCTTATAATGTTCTGCCAGTGCATTTGCAATAATTTTTTTTCTTATTTTTCCTCTGATTGACTATCTCAGGGTTTTTTCCTCTCAAACTTATATTATAAATATTAGTTGGGCATAATGGCCCATTCCTGTGATCCCAGCACTCTGGGAGGCTGAGGCAGGAAGCTCGCAAGCTGGAGCCCACCCTCGACAACACGGTGAAACCCTGTCTAGAAAAATAAGAGGGCTGGGACTTGGCTCAGCAAGAATACCATGGGTTTGGTACCCACTATGGCAAAATGACAACAACAACAATACTACTAATAAATGAACTAATGGAAAATAAAAGTACTGAAATAAACCTCTTCCCATTTTCTTCATCCCTCACATTCTGGATTAGTCCTCAGAATCAGTTCCCGAAAAGGAAAATAGTAAAACTTTATGGACATTCTTTACTCCTCATAAAATGCATTGCAGAATTTATTTGAAACATTTTGAGGACTGGAGAGATAGTTTGGCGGGCTAAGTGCCTGCCCAGCAAGCACAAGGACCTGGGTTCGATCCTGGAACCCCAGGTGTACTGTGCCGGCCACTGAAACTCGGCATGGTGGCACACACCATAACCCAGCACTGGGGCGGCTGAGATAGGAGGATAACTACAAGTCCGAGCTGTGTAGCAAGATCCTGTACCCAATAAATAAATAAAAGATTTTTTAAAAATTAAAAAGAAACATTTTGAAATTACTTATTTCCCCTGCAAACCTGTATAAAAGTGCCCGTTGTCACACACCTTCACTAACTTTGCAGAATCTCACTTGAGCCCAGGAGAAAGGAGAAGAACCCACACTGTCGTAAGACAACCTCACCTGCAACAGCGTCCTCACTGCAGTAGGAGCATCCGTCAGCACAGTGCGTGGGAAATCTCTCTCCCAGCCCAGGGGTTCATGGTACAGGTCGAATGTTCCTGACTGGAAAAGTTCAGAATCAGAAGGGTTTCTGATTCAGGAATGCTGTGGATCTGGGAATGTGTGCAGGCACAGCACGTGACGCCTCGCCACGTGGGGTCCCCACTGTGGAGCTCAGGGAGTCCCATACACTCGTGCATGTGGCCCGTGGGCAAGGCTGCTGCTGCCCCACGCTGTGCGTGACAGCCGCGTGAAGTCAGGTGTGACACTGTACCCTGGTGACATGCCATCCACGTGCCTCTTCAGGTTTTGGAGCATTCTGAATTTGGGATTTTAGGGTGAGAGACGTTCAGCTAGACTCTTCAATCAGTGAAACCCAAGCCAATGTGAGAAAACAGCAGGAGCTGCCGTTGAGCCAGATCTTGAACCCGCAGCCTGCTGGGAGTGGTTTCCCACAGTGGAGCATCCTTGCTTCCTAAGCGAGTGTCTGGGAGATGTGCCCGAGGCAGGCAGCTTCCCGCTGGACTCTTGGTCCCTGGTCGCCTGCGGGGCCAGCCTGACTGCCCGCAGCCCCTAGGGCCAGATTTGCTCACTGCTCCCCTCATCCTTGCCATGGGGGGACCTGTGACACACAAAGGGGACAGAGAGGGCTGGAGGTGGGTGGGGGCAGAGCTCAGGTGGAGGGGCTGGGGCACTCTACCCGCCCCACACTGAAGGGGAGGAGAATCCAACTGGAGCACAGCCTGGGACAAAGGCGGGGCTGTGAAGAGTCAGGTCCCAGAGCTGGTGTGCTCGGGAACAGCCTCAGGCAAGGGAACCAGGGCTCCACGGGGAGCCGCTTGCACTCGGCTGCGCCAGGGAATATTGCAGGCTTGCCAGGAACACTCTGTGGTGCCAGAGAGAGAGAGAGAGAGAGAGAGAGAGAGAGAGAGAGACAGATCCAAGACCAGGCCACGCCAGGACAGGAGCCAGCTGCGACCCCCAAGGCCTGCACGGCGGAGCAACAGGCTCTATGTGGCGGCAGCGGGCCACGACTCCGAGTATAGCGAATGCCCGGGAGTCTGGGCTCGTACAGGTTAAGTAGGAGAGGAAGGACAGCTCTCCCTACAGTGGTGTTCGAGTCAAGACACGTGTAGGGCATGGCAGAAGGACTGAGTAAACACCGTTGTGGGGACCGCTGCTGGCAAAGCACACTCAATAGATGCTAAAATTAATGCACAAAAGAAAGAATGAAGAGACACAGCTTACGTTATTCCTAAGCATCTCCCCACTAGGTGCCCACCAAGTGCAAAGGGAGAAAGATTTCGCTGCTGGTCAGGAGACATCTCAGCCTCCCAATATGGCACATGCAGGTCCCAGCGCTGCCTCTCGTGACGCTGCCAGCGGTGCACCACCATGAGGGGAAACCAGACCAACGCACTCCGAGACGGTCCACAAGGCAATGGCCAGTAATCTTCATGGGGGTCAAGGCCATGAGAGGCGAGGGGTATCCCAGATGGGAGGAGACCAGGAGCGAAAAGTAGGGCTCTGGCCTGCATCCCTGACCAGAACAGATGTGGGTGCCACACGTGGTGAGAGGCCAGTCAGGTCTGGGTGGAGCCAACAGTATCCTAGCAACATCAGCTCAGGGTGACTAACAGTGCCACCAGGTATGCCAAGAGCTCACACCGGGAAGCACCAGCACAAGGGTAGCCCTGAATCTATGTTCTAGCTTTGTAATTGTATCAATTTTGTAATTGATTCTGAAATTATTTCAGAATAAAAAGCAGAAGGGAGGGAGGAAGGGGGTAGGAAGAAGGAGAGGAAAGAAAAAGAAGAAAAGAAGGTGGGGGAGAGAGAGGTAGGGAGGCTAGAGGGAGAGACAGAGAGAGCAAGAAAGTCTGCCGTGACCAAGACTGAGTCGGCTTTCCTGGGGATGGAACCCCGTGCCTTCACTGATTTAGTTCCTTATTCGACAATAAGATAACCTCTTGTTGTTAGCCATAGAACATCACAGAGACTTTAGGTCACATGGAATGGTCTCTTCACTGAAAACTAACAACACAGAGTTTATTTAAAAGATTTAAGAATAAAGTTGGCTAGGAAAAGAACCACACCGCCACAGTGAGCACTGCCACTGGTTGCCATCCAAAATAAATAGCGTTGACTGGAGAGATGCCAGCTTCAACTAACCACAAAAATCCTTGACCTGCTGTTTTGATTTTAAAAGAAGAGAAGCTAGCGTCTGTGGGAATGCTTTTCAAACAAGGATTGGTCCAGAATCTCACAAACGCGTGTGTGTGGAATCCGGGCATTTTCAGAGACGTGTCTGAGCTCCGACAGCCTAACTAAGCATATGGAGCAAGTCATCGCTACCCTCTTGAGGGCCGGTTTTGACTGACGGCTAGCCGGGGCCACCGAGTCGCTGGGCTTACGGGCACACCACGCGCGATTGGGAGGGCGCTAGTAAGGACGCCTCCCGCCGGCTGTGGGCGCATCATAAAATGAAACGACGCTGAAGAGTCCAGATGTCAAGTTGTATTTTACCCACATAAGCTCTGAGTTCACACTTTGGCGCAGCCTCAAGCTGGTAACTTCCAGCACAGAGCTTCCGCAGACTCCTCCTTCAGGATGTCACCCTAACCTTCTGTCATTTGTATGTCTTTCGCTCCACAAATCTCCACTAAGATGACCTGACTGAATCATAAAAGTTCTCTGCGACCACAGAGAACTGGAAAAGGAACCCTCCACATTCTTAAATCCTTGATGATTTGCCTGAAAAAATGGTGCCAGGAAAGAGACTGGATCCTGCGAGCAGGCCCCGTCCTCATCTGCCAAGGGCCTGCCCGTTAAACAGGTTCTGTTCGTGAAGAGCACGTTTCAGTCCTGCTGTCCCCCCGCCCCGCCCAGCCTCTGCCACCAGCGCTGCGTAGGGCGAGGCACGCGAGGAGGTCTCAGAGTGAACCTGCTGCGTGGCTCCTGCTGACGTGGTCACTCCCAAGCCAGCGGGCAGCAGACGACCAGGGCCCAGTGCCACAGCAGATGGCAGGGGGAGGCCAGTCCAACATGACACTTCCTAAGCACGTGCAGGCTGCGGCTATCGGCACTTCCTGCCTCTCCCAGAGGGAGAGGCCAATGATTCTTGAATTTGGGGTGGCTTCGCCCCGTAAGGCCCAAGGCAAAAGGGGACTGAAGAGGCGTCGGCGTCTGAGGCTGTTGGGCAGCCCGCTGAAGAAGTGGGACCTGCAGGAAGTAGAGGCGTTTCAACAAACAGAAGAAAATGGAAAATTAAAGTTAAAAATTTGAATTAGATATACCAAATGAGATTTGGGGCGGTGCCATTCTTTGCTCATGACAGTTTCCCTGATGCTACCTGGAGAAGCAAGAGAATCCTTGAAGTACTAGATAGCAGCTAAACTAGCTGCAAAAGGTGGAGGCAAAATGAATCCCGGCTACCATGGGGAGCCCCACACATGGAGGAGCCCCGCACGCAGGGCCTGCCACTCACGGGACAGGAAGGCTGCTGAACAACAGCAGCGTAAGGACAGGGAGACTGAAGTGCGCAGGCCGGTGCGCGTGAGCCCAAGCGCCTCCCTAGGACGCTGGCGCCGCTGAGCGCCTCCTGGCAGACGAGATGACCCTGCCGAGGACTGTCCACCGCAGGCATCGTCCTCAGCACGGGCAGATCAGGAGGTCTTGGGCAGGCGCACTCTATCGCTGCTGCCACAGCACTGCCTCCCACTGGCTGGGCACTAAGGGGCCTCAGGCTGCATAGCAGGGACGGCAGGCAAGGCACGGACTGGGGGTCCCACTTGACACAAATGTGGGTCCCTTGTCTGAGGCCACATTGGTCACCTGCAGGCCCGAGCCCAGCACTAGAGACAGAGTGTCCTGCCACATTTATGAAAAGGTCAAGTTTCATTCCTGTGAGGCCTTGGCTGAGGCCAGGATGCTGTCAGCTACACCCTCAGCCACTTTGGGGGCCACAGCCTTCCACTGCCCCGCTGCTCTGTGCCGCAGTGATACAGGGGTTTCCCGTGTGGCCACCGGTACCCTTCTCTGCCCTCACGCACCGGGCAGAGCCAGAAGCTTCACCAGCACGCAGCTGAGAACACCTGGAGCAGCCGCAGGTAACAGCGAGGCGTGGGCAGGGGGGCAGGCCTGGGGCTTCTGGCCGGTGGAGGAGTGAGCTGAGCATGGGCAGGGGCAGCCAGGCTCTTGGTGGGGGCGACCAGGGCCGGCGGTGGGAGCCTCTCCCTGGGGACAGGAGAGAGGGAACTCGAGGGAGTGTGTGTGCACAGCATGCAGGTTCACACACACACACACACACACCCTGCAGGCAGGCTGCCCATGCATCTGTTCACATTCATACACATGCACCAGGCCTCTCACACACACTCAAGCATGGGTTCCCACACACAGCTACTCACACATACTCGCACACATGCACACATGCACACACATATGCTTCCTGGGTTCGCCTCCCTAGGAAGCTCTGGATCTCCTGCCTGCTGTGACTCAGGCCCCAGGGCCGGGCACCATCTCCTCTGTCTCAGACTCTCCTGTTGCCCACCAGCACCTCCTGGGTGATGCCCAGGACCCTTCTCGAGGCTGCCTGGCCAGGTGCTGTCCTGGGCTGCAGCGGATCCAGAAGGGCCGGACAGGACAGTGGGGGATCTTGGGTAATACATGTGGAAGGAGCAGTGGGGGACCAAGGGTAGGGTGTGTTTTCCAGGTGGCCTGTGGACTCCATGCAGCAGAGGAAGCTTGGGCCAGAGACCCCAGGGCCCAAAGTGGGGACTTTGAGTGTTCCAGAACTGGGGATGAGCCCAGTGGTCCACCCTGGAGTATGGTGCTGCCGATGGGCTCCTCTGGATGAGTGTCATCACAGGCAGTGACACTTGGGAGGAGCCGGGGTGGCTGAGTGGGCTGTGTCACAGCAGCTTTGAGATGTACCTCACTTTGCTGCCTCACAACACCGCATGAGTGAGATTTCAGGGAGTAAAGCTGCCGGGTCCAAGCTTCGGGTCCTTTCTCAGGAACTCCAGAGGCCATCGGACACACACTGAGCGTAACGCTTTCAGTGTCCGCTCCTCCTGGCATTTGTTAATCAACTATCTCCGTTTCTCTGCTCTCACTGCTGGGACAAATACCCAACACCCAAAATGAAGGGAGGAAAGGTTCACTTAGTTCACAGTTTGTGGAGGGTTCAGTCCATACTCGGCTGGCTCCAAGACTGAGCAGCACACGGCAGAGGGCAGCAGTTCATGGCGGTGGCAAAGAGCAAGAGCAGATGAGAGGAGCAGCAGCGGCAGCACAGAGCAAGGCTGTCTTCCTTACGCTGCACTCAGCTTCCCGCCCCAGCCCGGGGGCAGCGCTCACACCCATCACCCCAGCAGCACTCACACCCATCATCCAGGCAGCGCTCACACCCATCATCCAGGCAGCACTCACACCCATCATCCAGGCAGCGCTCACACCCATCATCACAGCAGCGCTC
>NDGM011166791.1:0-11756 GCA_002564305.1 Octomys mimax | reverse complement strand
GAGATGGCTCAGTGGAATAAGCGCTTCCCTGGCAAGTGCAAGGGTCTGAGTTCAATCCCCGGTCCCACAATAAATAAATAAAAATTAAAAATGGGATCTGGTAAAAGATGCAGCCTGCGAATCTCTCCCAATCCTCCCCCAGCTCTGCACACCCTTTTCGCCATCCCGGCCACTTCCTAGTGGCTGTGGCATCCTGTCTCCTGAGGGTCTTCTGTTGCACTGTCCTGGCTGCCTCAATGTCCAGAGTGGATTCAAAATGTTGCCCTTTCGAGGTCATTTTGACTCTGGAGGAGTCAAGTCACTCAGTGCCAGACCCGGTGAGGGGGGCGCCGGCCCCGCGGCGTGCTTTCAGGAGCTGCCTTTCCATTTTCTACCCACTCCCCCTTTGGAGACAGGCTCTCTCTTTGCAGCCCAGGCTGCCTTGAGCTCACTTTGTAGCCCAAGGTGGTCTCTGCAATCGCGACGATTCTCCTGCCCCAGCCTCCCGAGTGCTGGGATTACAGATGTGCGCCGCCACGCCTGGCTCAGAAGCTGCCTGTCCACCGGATGACACCCAGCACTGGCAGCAGCAATTGTGCTGTGAAAGCCCTCAGGAAAAAGCACTTCCAGATCCAGAGGGGCCCACAGAGACCCTCTGGGCTCAGATGATGCATTCTTTAAGGGGACACAGAGGAAGTCCCCCTGCCCATGTGACATGCAGGATGGGGCCCTAGGACACAGTGCTGTCGCCCCAGCCTGCAGAGACCATGCAGAGCCCTGGGTTTGGTGGCCCTGCAGGCTGGCTGGTAAGGTGGGGCTGAGGCGGCTCCTGAGCCCTGGGCAGCTCTCAGAGGGTTCTTTGGAGGGATCCTGTGCTTTGTGCGTGCTCCGGACGTCCCTGCTCAGCTCTCGGCTCCCGCGTGGGGCTGCGAGCTTCTCCTGTACCTTGTAGGCTGTTCAGCCTCCAAAAGCACGAAGCCAGAAGCCACCCCTCCTCCTGTGTAGCTGGCCTCAGCTCGGCCCTAGAACGAGGCCCGCTGCAGACCAGCTACAAATCCAGGCCGATGCAGAGAAGCACACAGAAATTTAGCCAGGAGAAAGAGGCAGCATTTTAATACACCCGAGGGACAGCCCAGAGCCGCCTCCCTGGAGTGAGGCCCGGTGTCACCCAGGCTCATGGGGTCCCCAGAAACCAGACCTTCCCACCTCCTGGGCTTCGCAGACCCCAGGGGCTTGGAGGCACAGCGGGGGCAGCAGGATTGGCCTGTGACACTGACTGACGGTGGGCAGCTCCTGCTCTCGGGTGTAAGATCCAAAGGGACCCACAGAGCACGATGTTTAGTTCTTTCCTCCTTCCACTGCTCCTGCTTGGAAACTAGTGCTGCTCCCACCGGGGGTCTCAGGGAGCCCCAACAACTTAACCAGCCTTGCCACCACTAGGCAGTCTTCAGGGTGACACCGGCTGGCGGCTCCCCACAGCCTCCTACACCACATCCGGGAGGGCTGATGATGCCCTCGGGGACAGCAGGGCCCAGGAGATGGCAAGCAGACTGCCACCGGCCCTGAGCACCGGCCTTTGAGAACCTAGGGCGCAGTGGGAGGCCCTGCTCCCTGGGGCATCTTCCCTGTGTGTGTGTGTGTGGGGGGGATTTGCACAAGAGGCTTTAGGAGAGAGCTCATTGGCGGACAGCCTGGTGCAGCTCTGATCTGGGCAGTGCGGTGAGGCCAAGCAGCAGCTGGGGTGGAGGCAGGGCTAGGACTCGGTGGGGGCGGGGGGGGGGGACACGCAGTGGAGAGCACCCAGCCCACCTGCTCCCGCGGCACCAGAGCGCAGCCCTCCTCCACCTACGCCCCTGGAGTCTCATGAGCAGAGGCCTGGTCTCTAAAGGACGGTAACTTCCTGGGACGCAGCTCACTGTGCCAGTCCTCCCTCCCTGCACGTGGGGACACCCGCACCACCAGCCTCTGCCACGGTCTGTGCGTCTTCAGCAAATCCTGGTGGGACTCGAGTTCCCCGCTGTTACCAGAAGCCAGGAAACGGGGCGCGCCCTGGCGGTGACCCGCGTTCTCCCACTCGGTCTGCGTGTAAGAGCCCGCCAGGCCCAGGCTCTCCAGAGCACCCAAAGCCCGCTCTGACCCCACAGGCGTCTTCCACAGGGCGTCTACGCACCTGGCTGGATGAGACGCACCGACTGCTTCCCTAGGGGGCCAGGTGAGCGCGCTTGGGCCGCAAGGGTGGAGTCGGAGCCGCGGCGGCGGGCGGCAGGGGGTGACTGGCCAGCAGGCTCTTCTCGGTGGGACTCGTCCCAGGTGGTGCTGGCTGTGCCTGCCTTAGTTCGGCTGCGGTCTCTCTGACCCCGGGCGCCCAGCCTGCTCCGCATGAGCCCGCAGGAGCCCCGCGATTTCTGCATGGCCCGGCGACTGCAGTGCAATGGATAAAGCCGTGTGGCCGGCCTGCGGGGGGAAGCAGGAGAGATGGCGTTATTCCAGCGGTGGGTGCAGTGGAGTTTACACCAAACACACGGAAGCCACAGGAGGAGGTGACGCCAGAAACAAAGGACCAGCTCTCCCAGCTGACTGCAGTAAGGAAGGCCACCTGGCTTTTATACTTTTTTCGCCAGGGCTCCTATATTTAGGCAAGCGCTATACCCTGAGCTACCTCTCCAGTGTTTTAAGTTTTGAGACAAGGTCTAACTTTCCTAGGCTGGCCTTCTACTTGGGATCCTCCTGCCTCAGCCTCCTGTTCCCAGAACTCCGCAGTCTCAATGATGACTTCTTGGAGGTCAAAGGGACCGAAGGCTGTGAGGACCCTTAGCAGCCCAGGGTGTGCTCGTAGTCACTAGGTTCTGTGATGCTGGTCTCCCGTGTACTGCAGAACATGAGCTGGTGGGCAGTGGCAGCGAGCCCTGCCTCCTGTTCTCTGCTGTGCCTGCAGCATCATGCCTGGAAATGGGAGGCATTCGCTCCAGGGATACGCAGGAGTTGACCCAGGCCTGGGAGGGAGCCCCCACCACTGCAGCCCTACAGTCTTGTGGGCAACTTAGTGTGACAGGGTGGCTGCCAGGGGTGGTGGTGGCATCCGGGCACCCGAAGCCTGATGCATGGCCTGCGACTCCCTGGACCTTGACCCCTGATGCTCTTCTTCCAGCAGCAGTGTGGGGTGCCAACTGGGGTTGGAGAGCTCAGCAGTGTGCACATCCGGATTTGTCAGACCCCACGAGGAGGAGCCTGGCAGGGACCAGGCAGGACATGCGCTCGGCCTCGCCAGTCCTCAGTCTTGGTCCTGGACCCGGAGACATTGGTTGGTGGCTGCTGGCAGCCGAGGAGGGAGGAGCAGCCTGGGCTGCAGGAGGACCAGGCTTCCCGACAGCTGGAGGCTTCTGTGTGCTGAGGAGACTGGTACAGCGCTCCCCAAGCTGGGTGCCACTCGCTGGCACTATCTGTACTCACACTCAGGAGGCTGAAGTACAAGGACCAGAGTTTGAGGCCAGCATGGGCTACATAGTGAGCTCAAGGCCAGCCTGATCTGCATAGCACAACCGCATCTCAAAAAGTCAAAACCAAACCAAACAAAAAACAAAAATCAGCTGAGAGGCGTGTCAAGCTGGCTGGCACCATGGCCCAGGCTGCCTTATAGTGCCTGTGTACCTGAGGAATGTCCCTTCAATGACCTCACGGGTGCCTGTCAGGCAGTCCTTGCCCGGGCTACACCATCCCCTGCACAGCTGAGCTAGCCTGTCCACATGCTATCTGTGGTGGCCCGGGGGTCAGACGGCTAGCCTACAGCTCACAGGGTGGGGCGTGGGGCTCAGCTGTGGCTGTCCTGGCTCCCAGGCCCCTACTCCCCAACATACCACCTCATCTCTGCCCCCCCACCCCCCCACCCCCCGCCATCTCACCTTGTCAGCCAGGCTACTGTCACAGGACGGCTGGGCCAGGAGCAGCCGCACCAGGTCTGCGTTGCCGTGGCGACAGGCCAGCATGAGGGCCGTGGCACCCTCGTGGTCCTGCAGATTGATGTCCGCTCGGCAGCGCAGCAGCGCGCGTACCATGTCCCCGCGGTCGTGGCTCACCCCCAGCATGAGCGCCGTCTGGCCTCCCTGTGGCGACCAAGGATGCATGAGCCAGGCCTGCCTGCACCCACCTTTGTTGCCACCAGGGCCCTGCTCTCAGGCACAGGGATGGCCTTGCTGTCTCACTGCACAGGTTGCAGCTTTTAATTTCGAGACAAGCTAATGCTAAGCCGCCAAACTGCCTTGACTGCCCTGGAACTGGCGATCCTCATATCTTGGCCTTCAGAGTGCTGGGACTACACCCATCACTGTGGAGGCCCCAGGGAGCAGAGGGGCCAGCGCAGCTGTGAAGCCCTTAGCAGCCCTTGGTGACCTGGGGCGGGTCCACCACCTTCCTGTCCCTCACTGATGGGCGAGCACCCTCCAGGGCCCTGAGGGAAAACAGCACCAATCTGTACAAACGGGGCACACCTGAAGAGCCACTGCAGCTGGGAGCCTGAAGCCTACGCTACAGTACTCCGTGCTGCACCCCAGGGGGCTGCTGCCTTCGCTCAGGTTCCTCTGTCGCCTTAGGGGTGGGTGGAGCACAGGAGCTGGTGGGTGCTCACACTCATTTCCCTGGGGCGCCTCACCTTTCTGCACACCCTGCGAGTTCCTCACGGTCTGCCCTAGACTCTCTCAAAGATACCTATAACATGGACAGCAGCCAGGGGGTACTGCATGGCCCTTGAGTCAAGGACGGGCCAGCCTTCGCTTCCTGAGCTGGGACACCCCTCCTGCAACGTTGAGTGCAGCACGGTCTGGGTAAGCGTCCCCTAAAGGCCGGCTCAGCAGCCTGTGAGCCCTGTAAGGGGCGGGGTCTGTAGGAAAGGGGCGGGGCCTGCAAGAGGTGGGAGGAAGTCAAGTCGCAGGTGCAGCCTGGGAGGACTGCTGAGTTCCGCCTTTGCCTGCTCCCAGGCCCCGGGAGGCGAGCAGCCCTGCGGCTGTGCACTCCCAGCTGCCGCTGTGTCTACCGGAGGCCGAGGCGGTGGCCCCGGGATGCCAGGCCGCGAACCCCTGGAATTGTGAGCTGCAGCACATCTTCCCTGTGTTTGACCCAGACCATACTGCCCTACCCCTGAGCCGCACCCCACTTCCCCCTTAAGTCGGTTTAGCTCAGCGTTTGAAGCTAAAACAGCAGCCTACTCTGCTCAGGTGACCCTCGCATACCACCCTGGGGAGCTGGGTGACGCACAGTGTGGTAGGAAACTACAGTGAATTTGAAAGACAAAGTCATTACAGTCAGAGACGTTCTCGTGATCCGCAGAGGCGCGGGAGTCCTCGTCCCTGAGTGTCTGCGGCTGCGCTGTCCTGATTCCTGAACTGACTCAAACTCGACCTTTCCCAGGCATTTTCCTTTTGGGGAGGAGCAGGAAGTCGCACGGCACCAGATGCAGTGTGTGAGGCGGGCAAGGCCAGAGTCCAGGCTTTGTGAGCTGCCTTTCTGTCGGATGGCGCTCGGTGACAGCAGTCACAGTATTTTTTTTTTGATCACACTTGGTAAAGACACTCAGGAAAGAAAACTCCAGAGCTGCTGCAGACAGTGGCAATGACGTGGGGTCCATGTGTTCAAGGCGAGAGGGAGGATTTTGAGGGAGATTAATTAATAGCGATGTGCCCTTTACTGTAATCATTTCATAGTTTAAATTTAGCCAGGCATGGTGGTGTATTCCTGTAATCCCTGCACTCAAGAGACTGAGGCAGGAGGATTGTTGTGAGTTTGAGACCAGCCTGGGCTACAAAGTGAGCTCAAGGCCAGCTTGAATTGCACAGAGAGACCCTGTTGTAGAAAGACAATAAATAAATAAATTCACACATTCACCATGTTTTTGATCACCCACATAAACTGCCCTTCGTCTCTGGCACAGTGGGCTCCAGGCCCTGCCAACACCCATGACGGACACCACTGATGCTAGCAGGGTGGAGCCTCAGGCTGTGTCCAGCTTATCATGTGGCATCTACGGTCACTCCGGGCTACACAGACCCTGTGTCTTGTGTGCTGTGGATGGGCAAGGGACCTCCAAGGTGTCCACCCAGAGCCTGCAGGGCAAGGACCGCACCCCTGCTCCCATGCCCAGGTGGAAGAGCCAAGGCTGAGGGACCCACCCTCTGGTGGCCGGCACACCTCAGCCTCTCAGCCACTGGGACGGGCCAAGCTCCCAGTGACCCGTGCGGTTGCAGTGTGTCAGGCTGTCAGGCTGCTTCAGAGGTTCCTCAGTCCTGACCCGCGGTTGTGGGGCTGAGACTGTTGCAGGGAAGCTGGCAGCAGGCACAGGCGACAGTGAGTGGGGGACCCTCACAGCCTGCACCCCATCCACACTCAGTGGCCCCATGGCTCCGGCAGCAGGTGCCCTCCCAGCCTGGCCCACGGCACAGCTGTTGGAACCAGGACATGATCTGCATGCACAGGATGCTGTTGCCCACCCCACCCAGTGGGGAGCGGGGTTTGGAGCACCTGCGATCTGGTAGTTTCAGAGACCGAGAGGCAGCCAGACAGATGTACCCTTGCTCACAGGACTCTGCGTGGCTCCCTGGGGAAGCTGAGGCAGGGGAATGGGGGTTCCTAACAGTCCCGGGACTGAGAACTGACCCTGTGCCCTAGGCCCTTTGGGGACACACAGGATGACAGTGAGGCCACTGTCAGGCTCTTGGAGAGCTTGGCCTGGGCAGGGGCCCTGGTCAAGGCCAAGATCACCTTGGGTGCCGCAAGTGCAGCCCACACGCAGCTTTCTCAAGAGGCTGAGTCAGGGGGTGAGGCCAGGTGGGCCTGCCCCTCTGCCGGACACGAGGCAGCCACTCGTGGACACCGCCCTGGCCCTCAGGCCTGCGCCTTCCAGGAAAGGCTGGTATTCAAGCTTTGGCTGCCATGGGTCAGACCTGGGCTCTCAGGGTGGACAGCACCCAGGGTCAGTGTGGAGCTCCTGCCCGAGGGCCCCACTCACTTGCCTGCGGGCGAGGCCCTCAGGGGTCACTGCGCCTGCCCACCCACCTGTGTGGCCTGGATGTTCACGTTGCCTTCCTTCAGGAGCTGCCAGACCACAGCCAAGTCCTCCGTGGTCTCTGCAGACGCCAGTGGCGTGATCATCACGGCGGTGTAGCCGGCTTTGTTCTGGTGGTCCACGGCACAGACGCCTGTGAAAGGAGCCAAGCACTTGGATAGGGCAGCAGGGTGCTGCAGCCGCCGCTGCCATAATTCTCAGATTGAAGCAATGAGGCTTATTCCACACAGAATGAAAAACAAGCCTATGTGCAAAGATGTAGTCAATGAGAATCTAAAACAAAAAAAGCATCCAGGAGCTGAGGTGGATCAACATGAGTTCGAGACCACCCTGGGCTACACAGCGAGGCCCTGTCCAATAAAGCCTCCTCGTGGTCCTTCAGATTGCTGCCGCACAGGCCTGGGCTCCACAGCCTCTCAGAGAGAGGCTAATGTCTGGTGTTTCAGCAACACCACCACCCCAGGTGTCACATGGCTCTCGTGGACCTCCACAATGTCCTCAGCAGGGTGCCCTACCTGTGGGAGAGGAAGCATGGAGCCATTCCTCAGGTGGCAGGGTCATTTCTAGGGACCTTGCATATGTGGTGACAGATGTGGAAAAGCCAGGTTGGCTGGGACTGGCTGCTCCTGGGAGTCCTCGTGCATGGCAGGGGAAGCAGCTACCCTGCCACCTCCGGGTGCCGCCAACCTGGGGAGACCAGCCATGCACCCTGTCCAACCAAGCTGCACTTTACCCTGTAGCCCTTTCTGCTTTCTCTGAGACAGGCCCAGCCACCGCCTCCGCTGAGCCCCTGCCCTGCACCCCAACTCAGGACGAGTCCTTGGGCCTGAGCTAGAGCAGGCTCCATGCCCACTTTTAGTGGTAGCCACGTGGCAGCACCACCCGGACTCTCCCATGGCCATGACCTGGGACACTCCACCATAGAAGGTGCCTGATATTAGCCATTTCTTAGTGCAAGGTGGCGGCATCTACAGCGCCCAGAGACAGAAGCACCCCATGCTGGCGTGTCCTGGTCTCCAGGGGCCCTGGATGGGGAACCAGAGGCCTCAGAAGTGGCCACAGATGCCCCGAGGAAGTGCGAGTATGACCTTGCAGTGGGGCGCTGTTAAGAGCCACGGCTTTTGCTAGCCCATCTTATGAGGATGAAAAACAGTGACCTTTCCAAGGCAGCGTGGCACAGCTCGGGTGGCACAGGCCAGCACAAAACATGCTCTGCCTCGGCCAGCACCACAACCCCGGAATTGCCACAGGAGAGGAAATGACAGGACAGCAACAGCGTGACCATCAAGGTCCCGGCATGCAGGCAGAACTCCAAACAGGGAAGGGTTGCCTTATTAGAAAGACACATGGTCCTAGCCACATGGGAGGCTGAGGCAGGACTGCTTGAGCCCAGGAGCCTGGACAACACGGCAAGACCCGGGCTCTTAGAGAGGAAGAATGGCCCCGGAGGAGGGGTGGAGGTGCCAACTGACCTGTGTCCAGCAGCAGCTTGGCGACGGAGAAGTTGGAGTGGGACAGGCTGTAGTGCAGCGCTGTGTTCCCGTTGCCATCTGCCAGGTTGACCAGCAGCTCCAGGAGATGTGGGGAGAGTGGCTGCACCCCGAGGAGGTAGGCGGCCACCACGGCTGGACTGGATGACTTCCGGCTGGACACCCGGAACCACTCTTGGCTGACTGTGTTCCAGCTTTCGCCCTGAGACCCCAAAAATCCAGTTCCACAGGGTCGCCCAGCCTGGTTCCCCAGCAGCGACCCTGGAGACCAGGACATACCAGCATGGGGTCCTTGTGCCTCCTCATTGCCTCCCCATACCCCCTCAATAGCCACATGAGTGCAGTGACACATTTGGGACATATGTGCTGACCCCCACGAGAGGAAGCAGGGACACCTGGGCCACTGGCACCGGGACATGGCCCTCGCCAGGTGACCAGCTGACATGCCTGGTGTAGCACCTCATGTTCCCAAGGACTCAGCTCACACCTCCTAGCCTCCACCACACCCAGACCACACCTGCCTCGAGAGCAAGCTGGACCTTGGCTGCACTGCTGGGAGGTGGGTGCTGACTGCCAAGCTGGTCAGCACCCTAACTCGAGCTGGAAGTAGAGCCCAACCTAATGTCCCTCAGTTTTGGCTTTAAACTCTGTGAGGCCCTTCACGGTGACAGGGCCCACAGTCCATGGCCAGGCTCCACCCGCAGCCCTGCAGGACCTGGTGAGGACAGAGGGCTGGGGTGCCACTCCTTCAGATGGTCGCTGTAGGACAGGTGGAGCTCCCTTGCGTGGCTGCTGCAGACTCCACGCCCTCTCCTGACTTGGGGTCAGCGCAGCCCTGGCTCACTGTGGGACCCGAAGTCATGCGCCTCCTGAACCTTCTCTCCCTGTGGCAGAGGGGGCCAGCTCCCGCCTCCCCCAGCTCTGCTGCGGGAGTCTTGTACACCCTACTTTTGCAGCCAGGAATGAGGCTGCAGGGCTGGGATCCTGTGTTTGGATCCAGACGCTGTGGACTGGTGTGGACCTGGTGCAGCCAGTCTCTGGTCACATTTCCAGAGTGAACAGGGATCATTTGTGGCTGGAACCCTTTCATGTGTCAGAGGATGTCTGCTATGTGGCATCTCCATCCACACAAAACCATCTCCTGCCACGGGCCACCTGCTCTACCCGTGGCACATCAGCTATCCTCAGGACGTCTCCTGCATGCACAGAATACTACCATCTCCTCCACTAACGTCCCTCGGCTAGCCGGAGAACAGTAAGGAGATTGTAGCGGGTTTTCCATGATGAGCTAAAACTGAAGTTAGTTCTGTGCTTTGTTTAGGGATAAGGGTAAGAGCTGTACTCAGCATCCACCCACTTGTCGGTTCTTTAACAGCCTGGGGAAGATTTGTCAACTCAGCTGAGATGAGGAAAAGGCCCGGGCAGGTACTATGTGCCCTCCTAGCTGTCCGAGGCTCCCCGCTGAGCGCGGATGGGTTTAAGATGCCTCTGGCTGTGCCACCATGGGTCCCTAGGTCTCTCGTGACTTAGGCCAGTGCCCAGCTGGGGCTGTGGTGAGGGCAGCCTGACCCTGTGTCCCCATTTCCATGGGCTCCTGAGGTGGGAAAGAACAGGGCACTTCCTGGGATTTGGTCTGCTGGCCAGAATGAGGGTGCATTTCGTGGGCAGTGGTAAGGATCGCAGAGTCCACGTCAGGGCCAAGGGCAATAGGCACAGGTTGCCCCGCTTGTGGCTGATGGGGACACGGCTCAGCTCAGCTCTCGGAGGGTCCTGGAGTGGAACTCACTCTGCCAAGGCCTGGGACACCAAAGAGCTGACGACAGACCCTCTGACAGACCCTCTGGGGGCGCTGCCTGATCTGAGACCCAGGCTACCTCTGCACTTCCCTCTGTACTTCTTCAGCCTGCTCCGTCACTCTGCCACCCCAGCAACCCCCCACCAGCTCCTCAGCTATCTGCATGTGGCGGTGAGAAAGGACAGTACCAGGTGTGGGTCCGCGGCTGCGGCTTCTGGTGGGTGTTGGCTCAGGGCCCGGCATGCACTGAGGAACTCTTCCGAGGGTTTGGATCTATAGAGAGAACAGTGCCAGTACGTTTATACCAGATGTAACACCTCCTCTTTCACTTTACAGCCAACACCGCCATCCTCAGCGTCCTGATAACCATGTCTGGCTTTAGGACTGTCCTGAAGGATACACGATTCCTGCCCATCCTGCTATGTGTGTGTTCAGGACGGAGGAGCCCTGTGTGCAGGGACAGCGGCTAGCTGCTGGGTCCCATATTGAGCAGGGGTCACCTTCCTCATGCTGCACCCAGGAGCTCCCACCCCACTGCACGTCAAGCCTTGGGTCTCCCTCCACAGGGCCATCAGAACTTGGAGCCAGGCAAGGGGCTCACACAGTGGCACCACAGGGACAAGAGGGTTCCCTGCAGTGGGAGGAGAGCAGGCGTAGGCCTGGCCATGTAGGGCTTGGTGGCCTGGTCAGAGAGGCTCATCTAGCCCTGTGGCCCTGACAGCCAGCTGTGTTCCCACACCTCCAGGACAAGGGTGGTGATGGTGACCGCAGTCTTTAGCCATCCACAGCTGCCTCACAGGACTAAGCAGTTACTTTTCCATGTGACCTTCAGATCCCACCCCTCAGGTTGTGTGCTCCCTATTGTTCAGATGAGGAAAGTCAGGCAGCCATAGATCAAGTACCATGGCAGAGGCGGATTGTGGGTCCTTTGTGTCACAGCTACAATGGCAGCTTTCTGCCTCTGGTCATAAGACCCCCAGTGTTGCAGAAGATGGGGCTATGTCCATGCGGCTGATGAGATCGACAGTAGAGCTTGGGGAGAAACTGAAAGGCTATACTGCTGTACCTCTATGCCTCAGTCTCCACATCTGCAGAGTGGGGTGTAGAACTATTCAGGGGACCACACACTGTAACAGTCACAAGGTCCTTCCATTGCCAGGGTAAAGGGACATTGGTTTTGTATGGAGAGATCAGCGCTGACAATGGTCTGCCATGGCAGGGGTCACAGGTGTCCAATGTGGACAGTGTGGGAGCCTGAGCAGAAACAGAAATTCTGTGGACACTGCCATGTGGGTAGATGGGTGGGTGGGTGGATGGATGGATGGATGGATGGATGGGCAGGTGAATGGGTGGATGGGTAGATGAATGGGTAGATAAGAAATGGGTGGGTGGATGGATGGATGGATGAATGGATGGGTGGATGGACAGGTGAATGGGTGGA
>NDGM011166790.1:0-12798 GCA_002564305.1 Octomys mimax | reverse complement strand
CAGACATTCTACTGAGCCATCTCCCCAGCCCTCAGACCCATTTTTACTTGATGATCAGTACTATGATGAAAGGAAACTCACTGCACATAAAGCAAATTATTATCTCTTCTGGATTAAAGCGTGAAAGAGTCATTTTCTAATTGATCTTCTTATTCCAACCATTATCCAAACAGAAGCACTACAGCACATATACCTTAGAAAATTTGTGCATGTGCATACACAGAGACCTAACTCAAAAACATAAAATATTTCAACGTAACACATTAATCCTGCCAATTCCTGAAAAGATGTTGTCCCCTACTTTCTTTCTCATTTTGAAATAACTTATATAAACATTGTATTCTTATATAAGAACAATATCTATATTATTTTAAATAAATCTCCACTTGCTTTTCTGTTTTTCTTCTAAAGACACTTCATTCTTCAATGAAAATGCACCAGTAAATTGGATATTTAAATATATGATACATATTTTTTAGCCTGGATTATTATTTTTACTTACTTATCCTGGATTATTATTTTTAGCCTGGACATGTGAAGACTTTTTGGGCATATTAATATGGAAAGTGCAGATAAAACTCGTTTACTTTAAAAAAAATGGTCATTATCTGGTAAAGCCAGACAATGGCCTATTATAATAAATAAATCTCAAGGGCTGGCCAAATAGCTCAGCAGATTAAAGTGCCTACAAGCAGGCACAGGGGCCAGAGGTTTCCTGCCATGCCAGCCCCCCACCATGAACGCTGAGTTGGCAGTTGAGACTGGGCGTGGTGGCGCTCACCTGTAATCCCAGCTCTTGGGAGGCTGTAAACAGGCGGATCACTAGGAGTTCTATCTAGTAGTGAGACCCTGAACACCCTGTAGACCCTTCCCCAAATTACAAAAATAAAAAAAATAAAAAATTTTAAAAATGTCATATTCAAACATATTTATCTCCTTTGAAAAATGTGCACATATATTATTGCCAAACTGGTCTTATATGATCCTGATTTAAGTATAGCTTAAATTATGCTGAGTCTATTATACGTGGGCTCTCTTATGAACTACATGCATATGACACATTTCACACAGGAACTGAATTCCAGAATTGAGTCCCATAAGTGCCTAAGTATAGAAGCAAACAAAGGTCTATTTATAGGTATCTGATTTCATGACTTCTGGAACTACTGACTAGGTGATTTTCAGATGGTGCTAGTAACATGTTCTGTCAACTTTCCACTTTTGGAAGTTTCAATACTTTGTGGTCTAATTTAAAATAAACACAAACTCACAGGCCCTAACAATTCCAGACCCAAGGGGCAGCAGGCAGAATAGGCGTCATTGACATACACATTGATATGATTCACCTGATGCTGAAGGCCACCGTTGGAGCCAGTGGCTCTCTGGCTACCTGACTCCCCTAATCGTGATGGCTTTGCTTAGAAGAATGATCAGCTCTCAGCAGCCTGTACTGAGAGAGAGGGGGGAAGAGACAGAGACAGAGACAGAGACAGAGTCAGAGACAGAGACAGAGACAGAAGCAGGCGGACAGAGGGAAGGAGGGAAAGACACAGATTGACACATGTGCAGCAGAATGAAAACTAAGTCACCATTAAGCATTTTAAAACAGTAAAGTGCTTCCTTGTGGACCTTTCCCCATCACTACTACTAACACTTTCCTTCTTACACTCTTCAGTTGATTTTATATAAAGCAAAGTAAGTGCTTATTTCAACTATCCAAAAAGTAAAAATTCATTTTTTCACTGAAAATTGAATGCAATTCTATAATTCACTTTTGAGTAGCTACTTTAAAGTACTTTGTACTAAATAAGAAAAAAAGGATTTAAAATAAATAGAACATTTCCCTTAATGGATTCTACTTATTTTCATCAAAATATAAATGAAAATATATAAAAGCATAACTTTGTATCAAAATATAGTGTAAACACTTAACCATTGAAAATGCTATGTTAAAATCAACCTTGAAATCTATTTTGTAATCTGCTTCTTTCAGTACCAGATTAACATGCCTTCACTTTTCCATTAACTGTGTGCAAAGAGTCTTTTACTTAAACCAAATGTTGACTTATTTCAACTACTATCTCCATGTTAGCAATGTTTCAACCTCAAATATTAGATATATTAAATTTAATTATATTCATCTTAAACTCTCGAAGGTGAAAATTTAGGGAAGTTCTGTAATGTGCAGGTAGCCACATTTTAAGTCCCTGCAATAATGCTGAAGTCATTTTGTTAATCCGAGAACAGAAAAGGTAGCGTGCAATACTTTATTTGCTCATGAGCTTGCCATGCTTAGTACATTCAGATACAGGCATGGATGGAATAAGGAAGAATGTACTCTAAGAGCAAAGAATCTTATAAATGATTCGTAAATTTTATTTTTACTTCTTAAACTTTCTGCTCACTGTAGCTATAAAAATCAGAGCGTGAGATACGAGAGAGGAGCCAGTAGCGGAGTGAGTGGAATATTCAAGTCTGAAGAACTAAAAGTAGGTTATTTTAAGCCCTGTTTCATGAACAGAGATGATTTTATCTGAAGCTAAGTGTTCGAAGCATGTGATGGTATTCAATGCAGATCCATCTACCTGCCGGACTCAACAAAATCTGAAAGCCTCCACTGGCGTCTCCAAATGTAACTGTCAGCCAGCTGATGTTAGAACTTAATGTCTTTTCCATGGCCTTACACATCTGGTCCCTGTCAGTGTCAACAGGGCTTGTTGGATATGGTGTCGCAGCAGGCAAGATGATTTATATGCATAGACCCAAAGATCTCAGCGCTCATTCAGGGACGCATTTCATCCAGCGGACTTGCCATCAACAAATGATTGACTAAAACTAAACAAAACTTTACATCCTGAAATCTGAGCACTCTCTACTCCTCCGCTCAACTAGGATCAAGAATATATTTAGTTAGTCGGGGACTTCACAAAAGATCCATGTCAACAGTCTATTAGTGAGATAGAAAAAAAAAAGGCACACTGAACACCTCTGTGCTTTGGCCTCTGACCTCCTTAAGCTTGCACATTTTTTAAATTCTTTGTGGGATAAGGAATTACTAACCAGCTACCCTGAGAACTTGCAAATAGCTGGTGTTCAAAAATGTGCAGGATTTTTCAAGAAAACCTTTAAGTGAGAGATGACCCTATGTACCAGACGAAATCACAAGTGGAAATTGCCCTTATCAAATAAATTATCTAAAATAGTGCATCAGACTGCAATAGAGAATTCCTTACTGCCTTTAACCTCTCTTATCCCTTCTTCTAAGGATAGGACAGAGACATCTACCCAAAGGCACCCTAATTGCCTCCTTGCGGTGCAATCTGGTAGTGGATTAATTCTCTCCAGTTTACTCAACGAGAGTTACTCTTTTCCACAGGCTTTGTAATGATCTATAAAACTAACACTTTGGTCCACTTAGCATTAGCATACGTTCAGAGTAACTTGCATGCTCTGATGCCCAGATTGGTACAGTAGACCCAATTCTGAGAGTATTCTACAAGAAAATAGCCATCCCTTGCTTGGAAATGTGTGACACTGCTGTTGTTAGGATAACATGGTTTCTAGACTTGAGGGACATAATATAATGTTTAAGGCATTAACTTTCTTTCATTTAGAATTATTAATTGAACAAGATTTAGGAACTTAAGTGAATGGCTTAAAGGTCATGATATTTCACTGGCAAAAGGTTAAGGCTGAGCTTCAGGATGGTAGGGTGGCAGTTTGGCTGCTAGAAGAAAGTGTCCATATATATCAAGCTGAAGATAATTTAACCTAAACTAACTAGGGTGTGATACATATTTTTATCCCTGAACTCCAAGCCATTTCCCACTCTCTCCTTTCTAACATGCTGAAACTTGCTTAAGCACTGAAGGAAGGAAAAATAGCAAGTAATGGTTGTTTAGGGAATGTCAGGCCAGCGCAGATCAGCTCTGGAAGCAGCCAGCTGTTCATGCGCTGTCATCTATCCAAGCAGGCTTGTTCGAACATGCAAAGCAGTGGGCTATGATGCTTTCTGTCTAGGTACAGGTGTAAAAAGAGGCATGCGTAGCAGCCAGCAAACAGGAGCAAAATCTTTTCAGAACTTGTTAAATCTCTAGAGAGTTGAAAAATATTCCATTTTAAGAAAAGATGTTTTGAAACCCAGTTTTGTTACATCTGTGCCAGGGACTGGGGCGTGTGTCTGTATGAACCAAACAAACCACGCTTGTCCTAGCAAATCCATCTGGCTTCCCCAGTGCTTTGGGTGGGTCTGACCCGAAACCTCCTGCTTTTCTCCACAATTCCTCTTTTGTCTACATGAGCTCTCTGCTAGAGCTCATCTCCTTGTTCTAGAAGACCATGTGAGAAATTTGGGGAAAAGAAATTGGTTTAAAGTTTGTAAATCCACTTCCTTAACGATGAAAGCTGTTCCTATAATCAGTCTCCCAAGAACCTGCATGACCTTGAGTGTATGCCTCCTCTGCTTGGTACAGTTGCACAGCTATTCTAGGGTGCAGCCCTTCCCTTCATGTTTACTGTGGCTTTGCTGGGGCGGGGGGAGAACCTCTTCTTCCAGGGAAAACCTCTGTGTCTCCACTTTGCCCCATATTGGTTGGGCTCAGGAAGCCACGGTCTTTCCAGTCAACCTCTGGTGAACAGCCTCAATGGTCTGCCCAACTCCTCTTGAAAATTTCCTTTAAATAGGCTCCAATTGTGCAAGTTTCAAATTCCAAATACACTAAAATACAACTTTCGTGATCTCTTCTGTTTTACCTTTCACCACTGACCTCGTATTGTCTCCAAAGAAATCTCATTTTCCACTTAACAGTGTACTCCATAAAAGTGGTAGGAAATGACCGAATAGTCTTTAGAGAAAAAAGCACTCTAATCTCTTTAACTGGCTTCCAGCTACATTACTTGTATATTAATCATATAATTTGAAAAGGTTATTTAGTTTACTTTAAGAAAAAAAACAATAATAAAGGATATTGTGAGCCAGAGAGAAAAATGGATGAATGGAACACAACTATCTGCTCAATTTCTATAAACTGACAGCTGTTATAAAAAGTTAAATCTAATTTCAGACCAAAAATTACACAGGGATGCTCTGAATTACCTTATTTATGAGCAGCAACTCATTACAGCATGTCTTCATTTCACATATTTTATTTATCCCTTAGAACAACTTTATGAAATTGGTGGTACTGTTCCCACTTTGCAGATAAAGCAAGTGAGATGAAGAGGTGTCCTAGTAATTTAAGGTCACCAGTCAAATGGATCCAGGCTTCAAGTCTCATCTCTTTCTGAATTTCATGGTGCTCTTTCTAAGATCTCTTTCAAAGCCACTTTGCTTACTCAGATTTATTGTTGGAACTGACAGCTTAGGGATAAATTTAATGCTTAACAGAAAATGTTACTTCTACTATAGGTGCTTTCCCATGCCTCTTTGCATTTTTGTTATTCTTATTTGAATGGTCTCATGGGATACGCTTTCAATCAGTCATTTAAAAGCCTTCACGGAGCTACACGTCAGACACCATGCTGCACAGTGGGACACCAAGATAAATATGATGCAATTTCTGTGCTCACAGAATACAGTCTGGCCACAGGGACAGACTCATAAACGTGTAGTCACATGTGGACATGTAAAGGTGGGGTTCCCAAATATAGCCCCAAAGATAAGAAAAGGCTTACCAGAGTCAAAGTTTGACTAGGAGTTATCTAAAGTTAGCAGAGACATTCTAGGTAGGGTAGACAGCAGGAGGGAAAAAGGTAATAGCTGAGAAAGAAGATGCCCAGGACATGAACTAGTAAAGCCTTTTTACAGACAATAAACCATAGTTTTATATAAAATCTTTGTATAACAGTTTCGTGATGCAGAAAACAGAGTAGATGTGGATCAGTGTCATGAATTATTTACCAAAGTCATAAGAAGAGGTAAGCTTTGAATTCCCTTCTTCTTCACAGCTCTGTTGAAAACACTGTTAAAATGATCAAGTTTTTCCCATGGAACGCTGGGCTTTTTAGGAACTACTTTTTCTATTGCTTTCTCTTACATGCAATAGAAAATTTAATCGCCCACCATATATCATGAGGAAATGACACAAGAATTTTAGTCTTTGGAAATCTTAGTACAATATTGCTGATATTTTAATAAATTCATTCTAGAGCTTTGCCTTTTTATTTTGACTCTGTACAAAGCATCTATAAAGTACAAGGCTTAATTTTTTCTTCACAAAATATACTTTTTCATAAACACACATCTAATAATTTTTATTATTTAGCCTAAAGAGTATCACTATCTTCAAATTCTTTGAAATTAAATATTTTATTTTCATATGTCCAATATCAGTTAGAAGACATTTTTTTCAAATGCAAGACACAGAACAATGAGCTGCCCTGGGGGAACAATGAAGTCTAGAACTGCAGACAAATAGAAAAAGTTACAATGTGTAAGGTTCCAGATACCCTTTCTCCTTTACCCACTCTGTAATCCAGCAACTGGAATCACTTGGCTAAAATCACTAGGTTTCATAATCTCAGATTGTAGAGAAGATTGAGCTCCTGAATTCCAGGATGCTGGAACACAATTATCTCCTAGGGTTCTCTGAGTAAGAAGTGGTAGAAGACCCTGTGACACTGGCATTTTCATCTTGTGGCAAATCATCATTCCAGAAGGAAAATGCCCAGAGTTGAGATGGCCAACAGTGGCACACACAGAAGAATGTTCTTAGCTTCCAGTGTGACAGATGAGTTTACCTGGCACCTATATGAGGAGACAAGAGCTAAGAACAAATACTTCACTGGAGCTGGAGTTCACGACCAGAACTCTGTCTCCAATTGCTGACAGACACCAGAGCCTGCTTCCACAGGCTGTGGACTAGCATCATTTCACATTCTTTCTCCCGCTCTGTGAGCTCAACTCAAATACTTTTCCTTAGAAAACAGTTAGGCCCTATAAAGGCGACTTTGGGGCATGCAGTTTTGAACTTTCTGGTTTCACAAAGTCTTAGGAACCAGGGAATACCAGTGTACTGTAGGAAAATTGCGAGAGCCAATAAGGAATAACCCATAGAAATCACTTGTGCTAATCAGAATGTTAGAGGCCTTTTCTGTCCCTTCACTTAATAACCTGCATTAGAATAACAGCAGAATGATATGTAAAGTTTTGGAAAGCATCTGCTTGGTGATTTTGCTAAAGCCTTTCTGATATTAGTGAGACCAGATTTTAAAAAGAAATACTAAAAATGGATTTAAGAAATGGATCTTGTACCATGAAACAAAGGATTATGGGCCTCGTCCACTTCTGCTCTGGGCCTTCTATTATTGCTTGCTGACTATTTCTGCTCACGAGGGACCATCAACTATCCACGAGTGCAAAATGAATGCAGCACAAATTGATTCAGTAGCATCACACAGACACGTATGAATAATGAGGTTCAGTTGCCGTCTGTCACACAGCGAGCGTATCGGTGTAATGGATTTATTGAAAACTTGAGTGAGTACAACCTCACTCTTAAAGAAAGGTATCTGCTATTTACTTTTTTAGTAAAAATATTTTTTTCAACCAAATCAAGGCCCTTTATAATTTAAAATTGGGGGGGCAAAACTAGTATAGCATTGATTTACTTTTAGTATCTTTAAAAAATGGGGAAGAGGGGGGATAAATGTTATGAACATTATCACGGCTTGAAGACTCATCAGAGATACTAATCAGTTGAAATTCCCTGAGAAAAGCTGTGTCTTCCTATGGGTATCTCTAATGATTAGAGGAATATAGTTTCTAAAACAAGGGAAAATGAGCTTGTTAGTAATCTTCCCTTTTAGATAGTATCCTATAGTAAGACAAAAGGACACCTCACATTTATTCTATATCTGTCATGCAAATAATGGTAGGTGTGACCTTTAGAACCACAGGCAACAATAACAACCTCAGGCACAGGAGTGCAGTATTTTTGAAAGTACACTCTATTCTATTCCTTTCTATATTCAGAGTAGTGCAATTTCAAATTTTGACTACCTCTACATTTAAATTTTAAAAAACAGAAAGCAGACTAGATGATGGCCACTAAGATCTCTTCTAATTCCCAGCTTTTGGGAGACTTTAAAATTCAAAAATGAAACATAGACTATGATAAGACTTTCCAAAAAGAGAAAGTGATGGAAAATAGAAACATGAGTTGAGATGCTCATAAACGGGCTACAATACAGCTCAACAGGAGGGTGCTTGCTCAGCATACTGGAGCCCCTGGGCTTGATCCCCAGCACCAAAAGGAAACAGAATTACAACACAGAATTGTAAGCAGTTTCCAGATACAGCAAAGGCAAAACATACACACGTAGAAGCTAAGCTTGCCTTAGTGAGAGAGCAATTCAGGAGATCTCTTTAAAAGTACCAAGGTACCACTTGGTGAGTCACTGAGTTCAAGCCCCAAATAGCATCTTTGAAAATCCAATCAATACACACCTAAAGAGAGGCTCCCTGTGCCCTATATTAAATACAGAGAAAATGACCCTTTCTAGAGGTTGTGATCTAGGTAAGAGAGAAAAAGAGAGATCCAGTACTCAGCTACATCATCCCGGCTCAGCTTTGTGATGCACTGATTCTTCTGTACGTCACTAATGTTTAAGTTTTTAAAAGAACAACAAAGAACAAAGGATCCTGTTATTACTTCTTTAGGCAGAGCATTATTTTAAAAGCGGTAAAAGTTAAACAAACCTAGCAATAACTTGATTAACCTATTTAGTCAGGCTGGTTCATAAAGAATCAATTATTTAATATAAACATTAAATAATTCTTTATTTTTTTTTTAAAAAAAAAGCATCTGTAATTTATTCACTGTCCCTAGAGATATCTTTGGAATCAAAGCCAGCTTAACTTAGTTCTCAAGTTCTCACCAAATGCTTGCTCATGTTTTCAAAGGCTCCTGAAAGCGGCAAGGCACTTTCTGCTCCAGGCTACACATTAACTAAATTCTAATGTGTCCTGCACAGAGCACCCTCTTGATCAATTATTTCCTGCTACTCCCTAGAATGGTGTGTGTGTGTGTGTGTGTGTGTGTGTAAAGTATGTGGTTAAGAACCTGAGATCTCTGTAGAAATACTGAAAATGCCAGCGTACACGTGTGTGTGCACACATACATCCACAGGCATACCATGTAAATACTGCAGTTGTCTTCATAGCAAAGAATATACAGCACTGAGAATTTTTTTTTTTTTTTAATTTAGGACAGGGTCTACAGGATCTACAAGGTCTCACTATTAGATCAGACTTGTAGTGATCCTCCTATTTACAGCCTCCCAAGCTCTGGGACGACAGGTTTGCGCCACCTCGCCCAGTCTCAATAGCCTTCTCAGTGTGCCGCAGGGGCAGGGACAGGCCAGCACAGCAGGCCGGGGAATTGAACTCTCAGCCCATGCATCTGCCTAAGCAGGTGCTTTAATCCGCTGAGCTATTTGGCTGGCCCTTAAACACTAACAAAATTCAGAAGGGGTAAGTAGGAAAAGAGTCTGTGTGGGAGGGGGTATACAAATAGAACCAGAGAAGAGAGAGGAAAAGGGAAGGGATGGGAAAAAAGAGAAAGATTATTAAGAGACAGAGAATTATTTCTGCATTGAGATTTTATTTTTTATTTTATGTTGCAAAATCAAGTGAAAAATTAGGACAAAGTCTGTATTCATGAACTGGTACTTTTGAATGGACACCGCTCCATAATAAACACCTCCAATGCAGAAAGCCCACAATGAGCAACCTCAAGCCTGTACTGTGAGCTAGACTTCCAGGATCACACACAGCACAGTCCTTGTGAAACTAAGAAGTTCTTGAGGGGGCCTGCCCCTAGCTCAGCTCTTTAAGTGGCTGCTTCAACAAAGCAGTCAGGCTCAGGTTCCTGTGGTTCGATCCCCACAACTCCAGCCAGCCAAACCTGCCCTGAAGACACTTGGAGCCTGCCCCCACCCCCAAAAAAAATCCTTAAAAAAAAAAGAAAGAAAGAAATTCTTGAGTTCCCAAAACTTCAGTTACCTGTTTAAAGGGAAGAGCGTCCTTTCCAATCTCACAGAGGCTTTGTGAGATAGCATGACTTGGTGATAGCAGGGAGAACCTGGATCTCTGCCTATTTGTATAGTGTTTCCCTCTATTCCTATGTATGAGCTTCATATGTATAACTTTCCTATGTATGACTTTGTGATGATCAGAACATGAGGACAGGGCTGAGCACACCTAGCGAAGTGCAGCCCCGTGTCCTGCCATGTGGCGCAGCATTGCACACAATGCCTGCTTCCTATGATGGAGACGTGTCACAATTCCCCAAGCAGCTCAGCGGCCCCAACTGGGCCAACTTTGTTTTTGCTCTTCCTTATCTATCTTTCCAAGCCTATTATATAGATGATAAATGGTTTGTCCCGTGTCTGTCTGTCTCTCTCTCTCCCCCTCACTCCCTCCCCTTCTCCCTTTCCATCTCTCTCTGTCTCTCTGTCTCTGTCTCTGTCTGTCTCTCTCTGTGTGTGTGTGTGTGTGTGTGTGTGTATGTATATACTCCCACTAAAATTCAAAAGGTCATGAATCTGAAGCTCACACATAGGAATAGAGAGAAACACTATACAGAGAGGCAGAGATGTGGTTTCTCCATGCTATCACCAAATCATGCTGCAATGCTGAGTATTTCATGATTTCCAGGGCTTGGCGTCCTCACCTATGAAGAACAGGGACTGAAACTAGATTAGAAGGTAGGGTAGACCTAGTTCTGCATGTGCTCATTTTATTTTGCTTTAAAATATAACTAAAACCATTCTTTAAACACTTGGCCATCTCTCCAGTAAACAATATGTCATATATCACTAAATTTTAAAACACACTGTAAAATAACAAGTATCCTAATGTTAACCACATTGTATTCATACACATACCTCAGACCCTATCAATGTAATGTATTCTGCATGGTGGTATTACAAATAAAGTATCTTTTCATCAATGTGCTTTAAAATTTATTTTTAGTTTTCTTCAATGATAGTGTGTTTATGAGGGGTTTTTTTTGTTTGTTTGTTTGTTTGTTTTTTGAGACATGGTCTTACCACATAGTTCAGGGTAGCTTTGAATTCACTGTTTTTTGCGGAACCGGGGATTGAACTCAGGCCCTTGTGCTTGCCGGGGAAGCGCTTATTCCACTGAGTCATCTCCCCGGCCGATAGTGTGTTTATGATTAGAAAAAATAATACTAGAATTGAAAAGCTAAGCTTCTACAGTTAATTACTTTTAGGACTGTCTACTCATATCGTCCTAAAAATCATCTGTGATATACCATACGCACACATTTGGATATGTGTACATGTTTTATAAAACACTAAGGTTTGATGACAGAAATTTAATACTTTGTAAAATAATTGACCTAAACATTTCAGAGAACAAATGAAATATTAAAATCTATTGGGACTGGGGCGACAGCGTGGCAGTCTAAGCACCTGCTTGGCAAGCGCAAGGACCAGGGTTTGATCACTGGTACCATGCCAGCCCCGTCCCTATGTGCACTGAGCCAGCCACCAAGACCGGGTATAGTGGCATATACCTGTAATCCCAGTGCTGGGGAGGCTGAGACAGGAGGATCACTAGAAGTCCAAGCTGCATAGTAAGACCCTGTACCAAATACACAAATTAAAAAATAAAATAAAATAAAATGTTATGAGGATAAGAAGGAGTCCGATCATCAAAGGTGTGATGAACTCAAAGATTAAAAAATGCCTCCTGGCTGGAGAAGGTCTAGCTATAAGAATGTTCTTATAGACAATTTAAAATTCATTAAGAAAGAACTTTCTATATTCTTTCACATGCTTCCTATCCTGTTTTCATCAAACGCTATGCATTTTCGGTTCCTTGCGTGGTTAGTCTAACGCTATTAACATTGAGTCTGAAGACATAAAGTCATATCTACCAACTCTTAGCTAAGCATCTAATTGTGAAAATGCCCCATGTATCATCAAATGCCTTCTATTAGATCAAGGCTTACTTTACATGAGAGCAGGATGGAAAGTGGGTTAACAGCATTAAGAAAATAATTTCAAAGTGCAGGAGAGCTTTTAGGAAATTTTAGTATCAGTCTTGAAACCGGAAGCAATGGCTACCAAGAGGGGACAGTGAGAACATTATAAGGATTAAAAGAGAGGCAGGAGAATAACTCAGGTACACCCTCTGGCCAACCCTTGAGACTTTGGAGCCTTGGCTAGCCTCATGTTTAGCCCTGAGGTCAGCATATCAGCTGTGTGAGAGCTTCCAGGGATTTTGGTTCTCTGTTCTAGGACCTTATATCTCTAGGTACCCTACACTCTTGCCCACCCCTGTCACAACTTTGTGATGCAGATGACAAGAATCCTTGCCCCCACCCCAGGATAAATGAAAAGAAACAACATTACTTCTGCAAAGGTGAGGCAGGTTATTGCAGTGGTGCTGCTTCAAAATCTATTGTTTGTACTTCCTTGGGAGACAAATCTGCACTTAATTTTCCAGAGAAACAAATCATCCCATAGATTTCTGGGCCCAGGCATTCCTTGCCCTGCCCCAAGTCTCCTTGTCTGAGGTGGTGAACAATTTCATTTCCTGTCCAAGCTTTGTTCGATATACTCCAATAACTCAGCCCTCTGCTGTCCTGACAGTTTAGTTAAACCCACAGAGCCAACTATTACAAATAGAATCCCAGGCAAGAGGGGAGTTGCCCATAGGCTCAAATTAACTACCAGTCCCCAAGCAGCAAACCCTCACTTATCACACAGAAAGAACTCTGAAGCAAAACCAAATCCATGAGCCAAATCCATCATGCCAGGAAAGAG